>LQRL01093593.1:2269-13719 GCA_001703475.1 Hydroides elegans | reverse complement strand
TTACTGTTCTGTTATCCGAGGATGTGTCATTGTAGTACACATATTGTTGTCTATTACTTAAGTAACTTTTTACCCAGTTATAAGCTACTCCCCTTATTCCATAATGTTCAAGTTTAGATAGCAAGATTGTATGGTCAACGGTATCCAACGCTTTCTTTAAATCAACAAAAACGCCTATTGTGGTTTTTTAGTGTCCAAAGCGTCGGTAATTTCTTCAATTAGATCGATTTCAAATTAAAACAGAAATTGTATTCGTATCTGACTCATTAGATGAATCTTCTAAATGTAACATAATTAAAAAGGAGTATGTCAATAAATTTAGGTGTCAACCAATCCGACACACTCTTTTCTTAACATTTTGAGCGATAATTCAATTTATATTTTTTAATCTACTCGGACTACGCGCAAACTGGTGTAAATCAATACGCAGGACCAATATTCTCGGCATTAACCTTAACCTTAAACTTACGCATTTCCCAACCATTTAACATTGGTTTGAGGAGTAAGTTTAAGCTTAAGTGAAGCGGACAATATGGATCCAGCTGTTTTTAAGCAACCAGGGCAAAAATGTTCAAATAATAGAGAGTTTGTGCTTGTATAAAAATATTTGTGCTAATAGCCTGGATTTCCCAAATATAACCAATCACATTGCTTGTTACGTTTACGGGGAAGTGATATCCTTAGATTGGTTCCCATACACTAAGCATTTTCATTAATAGTGTATGGTATCACCCAATGACGGATGAAAACCATTTTTTGTAACGAATCAATTGATTGGCTCTCAGAGACACACCCCTAAATCACGTGACTTATATGGCATGTTAAAAAACTGGCTCTCAGATCAAAACAAAATGGTGGATGATACCAGTCCCTATATATCTTTGATATTAGGGATGGGGACCAGTCTATGATATCCTTAACGTTTGAATCGATTTTTTTTTTCATAAATCATGTGCAAAGTTTTATCTGTTGGTAATTAAAATAGCATTTTCGATTCATTAAAGCCTATACTGCTAATTAGTTGTATGTATGCATTTAAATAAGGCCTGGGAAGCTTAAAAACTACTTGACCTATTTAGGTTAATGCTGAAAGTTTTCTGACTAAGAGTTTTTGTACATTTTGTTACACTATTGTATTTTGTCCGTTTGTTGTATTCACAAAATCTCTGATTGTTTCTGGGTCATATGAAGCTGAACTATTTTTTTAGCTTGAGACTTTTTACTGATGGGCGGTTAGGAATACACACTCTTTCAGTTGGTTCTTTAAATATGGATACTGTTAGATTGCTCTGAAGAATATCTCTTAATTCAAGGGAAACATCCATAATATAACCGTAGTACATATCCTCAGTTCGATTTCGTTTTCATATTTATTTGGCTCACTTCTGTTGTTTTTAAATTCTTAATTGTGAGACCACATACTCCTGTGGTACAATAATGCATGTCAGATATTATTACCAGATAATTTGATGGTTCTATTACAGCCTTGTGTGATTTCATTTAATTCCAGAACGTTTAACCTGAACCTATTGGCCTCGTCCGCTTTCTTAATGGCAGATTTGTGGGTACTATCTTTCGATACTCGAGCATCTTAGGTAAAGTCTTTTACAGGAGCGCTCACGATCCACCATTTGAAAAAGGTTCAATTTCTTTTTCGATGTTAGGAACCCATATAGAAACCAACATTTCCTGGCGTGAAAGAATTTATGAGAGATGAGTGTTAGGATGCTTCTTATTTTGCCTCCACAACTTTCAGTATAACTATTTGATCAGAGCGGCAGGCTCACATCCTGATTATGTCATCACTTAGTGTAAAATTTATACCAACATGCACACCCATAGTTAGGTAACGCAACTCGCTTAAAATGTCCCGCGAGCATTTCGATAACCATAGCGCGCGTCCTAGTGAGTTCAAAGGGACATCAAAGGAGTGGCATCTTTCCCACTGTCTTGCTCTAAACACAGTGGGATAAGGACTGAGCTAACCGATAAAAAAATTTAAATTCTTATATCTTAAAAAACGCCTTAGTTATCCCGAGTTAGGAAACGCCATCTTTTTACAAAATTGCATATGATTACAAAGCGCATAAAAGTAAGTTATATATCATGGTCGCTTGTTATGCAATCGGTACTGTTTAAAATGGCGCTTGATGTGCCTCATATTTTTTCTTCGTCTATTTCTATTGCATTATATTAACGTTGAGTGTTACATTTTTGCATAGAGCTGAATATCGGTTAACATTTTTGGACATTGTCGACATCTGTCGAAGGGCCATCATGTTTGCATCGCTTATAGTTTTCTTGTATTCCAACTCTTCATGCCACGATTTTTTGCATGCTCGTGATTTATATAGTTTACTTGATCAGTAAGTGATTTCTGATCTGAATACGCACTTAAGACGCGTGACCTCATTGCAGTTTGGTACCTTCTTTGGTTAATGCAGTTTAATTTATTTATATTATTCTTATAGGTTTAGTATATTCCAAATTGTACGTATTTCTTCCTTTAAAAGTTCCTATATGATCTGACCTATAAAAGAGGACTATAACTAGCAATCCATTTTCGAAAAATGAATAAGACAATATTAAAACATACACAACAAAGGCAAATTTGAAATCCTCTTGAAAAGTGCATGGCCCTTTTTCCCTTATCAAGGGAGATATTCCAAAAACATAAAGGCAATATCATAATCTTGCTTATTTCAGCCGGGGTCCTATGTGATACGTACAACTTGAGAACAATTATTATGCCAGATTTACAACAACAAGAAATAAACAAAAGGTTATATTGTGGCATTTTGACTTTTTGAAAGAATTTGCAGCATGCTTCTTCTGTATTCAGGGAACGTGTTGGATAACACATGAGTGAGTGAATCAAATAAGGAATAGTTTGAATTTAAACATAATGGATATATTTTTGAAGTACCGGTATTTAACATCACATAAATTACCATCGGACATTTTGATGTCATTTTACAATTCTTAATACGATTTTTTTGTAATTATTCTTTTACATTGTGAATTTGTTATAACCGGTCATGTTTTCAATATGCATTGTATATATCACATTATTTCACCAAACAAAATCAAATAACTTTTATAAAAATAATTTTAGTGATATCATATATCAAACATATAACTGTATCTTAATAAGTTTTGAGCATGATATTTCAATTATATTATATATTTTTCCAATCTGTCCTTGTTCTCGATAATATATCTAAAACATATATTACGTATCATTGAGCATAAATATATTTCTATCACCATGTACCATTTGACCTTGTAAGCTGTTTCTCTAAAGATATTAAAAATGCGTGAAAATGGACCACTAAACCATCACCCGCCTCTTCATTGAGGGCGATTTATGTGCAGTAGAAAAACCATGCTCTGTACTCGATAAACCATATAGTAAATTTGAGTCGGTCGTGGAAATCAACGAGCTATGAAGATGTGCAAACGGACAGCATAGTGATCTTGTCTTTTGTTCTTACATACATCGTTTATTAGAAACATTCGAAAGAAGTGACCCTTGGATAGTCACTGTGTTTCCTAACTCCCGTGTAACCATCCCTTGTCGAGGGTTAGTGTACATGTCACGGGCTCGTCGTTTATAGGCGACTCCCAACCGCTCAGATAGAGGGGCCGGCCGTTTTAGCTAAGTTGGTTAGAGCGTTGGATTATAGGTGCACGCTACATACATTACAGGGTACTAGTTCCAATAATTATTGTAGATTTTCACTTCTTTTTTGTTTGAAGAGAAAAAAAAAGAAGTCATTTCTGTTTTTAATAGAACGGAGACTCTAACATAAGGAGAAAAACAAAATGTCATTCGCCTTTGTTCCTCAGCAACAGCGGGGAAAAGCCCCTCCATCCCAAGCAAATATACAAAAGGTGAGATTTTAGTGGGCGATAATTCAATATATTTTGGACGACGTTTTAATTAATTTTATTTTTACGAGTTGGAGAAGTTGTTTCGTTGCGAAAGTGTTTTCGGTAAAAGTTTAAATAACATATTATAAGACATATTTAAGCTTGTATGTACACATCCACTATTATTTGGCAATTTGACATAGTTTGAGAGAGATACTCGTATATATTGATACGTTTAAGTCGAAACTAATACGATACGAGCGTGATACATGTAAAATGACGTTTGAAAAATGGGCGATAATCGTGATATGAAAATGAAACAATAAACTTTAGACCATTCTTTTCAGACCAGTCTGCGTCACAACATAGTTACGTCCCCAAAAACAATTCGGGATTCAAGCAAAGTGATGTACGAGAGATGTTACTTCCTAGTTACTTTAACTTCCCCCAAACATTAAAAAATAACTAGCTTATGATTGGTCTATTTTAAAGATGGCGGACAGTGGTCCGCAAGAATGATCATTTATTTACCTGTCATACAAATTTTATTGGATCAATAATGATAAAAAATATTGCATAACGAAAGCAAATTTGTTAAACAGTGCTATCAATAAAAAATATAAAACTTCAACCAATATAGAGCTTTCTAACTAATGATCTTTTATTAGGCCCCAACCCCAAAGTTGGGGGCCTAAAGAGTCCGTCCGTCTGCCATCGCTTTCTTGTAAGGGCTAGAACTTTTGAACGTAATGTCATTGAGACTTGGTGGTATGCTCAAATGAAAGGTCTCAATGTGCAGATGTGCCTTTTGATAGTTTTGACCGGAATCTGCCACCGGAAATTGGCCGAATTCGGCCAAAATGTCTAAAAACAGCGGTTTTTCTAAATATGAGCCTGTACGGGCCAGAACTGTTGAACGAAAGGTCATAGAGACTTGGTTATAGGTTCAAACGAAAGGTCTTGATGTGTAGATGTGCTTTTTTGAAAGTTTTGGCCAGATTCGGCAACCAGAAAGTGGCCGAATTCGGCCAAAATGTCCACAAACAGTGGTTTTTCGAAAAATGAGCTCGTACGGGCTAGAACATTTGAATGGAAGATCATAGAGACTTGGTTATAAGTTCAAATAAAAGGTCTCGGTGCGTAGATGTGCCTTTTGACAGTTTTGGCCAAATTCGGCCTTGGGAAAATGGTCGAATTGAGCCGAAATATTGAAAAGTTGTTATTTTTCAAAACATGGGCATATGCGAAATATTCAATACCCTTCCGAATCGGGGGTTGGTTGGGGCCTTTTCGTGTTTCACAAATACTCCCTTGTTAAGCTTTAAGTCTCTTAATTTAATATTGAATAAACGTCATAAAAGCAAAAAGGTTGATAACGACTCCTTTGTATCCCCTCTTTTACCACACATTCAATTTGCGAGCTGTCATTTCCTTGATTTCTTATCATTTTCCAAAAAAAACCCTCAAAATCTAGCCGAAAATACATCACAGCCCTCGTATTCCTTACATCTGGGATAATACTCATCCCTGCTCTGCATTTGTTCAGCAAATTAACAATGTATAATCATGATGTAGTTCGAAAATTATTAGCTTGATTTTGAACTAACAGCTTGTTGACATGCTCCTATACACTATATATTTAAGCTATTACACCAAACGACTTGAATTTTGAAACATTAGAGTGATTGAGACCTGTTGGTGTTATACAAATGTTTTAAAAATTGAAGTTTATTCATATTACACATCATGACATGTATTTGTAGATGCTGGACGAAAATCATCATCTTATAGATTCTATTATAGAATACCAAAAAGAAGGAAGATCACAAGAAGTTCAACAGTATGTATCTGATGTTTTTTAATCATTTTGACACTTGCTGGTCATAGAAGGCCCGCAAATAAAACAAATTAAGCTTCGGCCAAAACTTTGGCGATGAAGATAATTGATATATGCCTGGTAAAAAATACCTGTTCAAAACACTGACGCCTGAGATGCTCACTAATCGACTGTTTCAAGTTTATAATCCTTACAAATGAAAAAAAAACTTATTATATGCATTCTTTGGTTATCAAAATATTATACCATGATATGTTTGTAAACCGAAGGAATTAGTAGTAAATAATTCAATACCTGAAAACCTGAAAATTTATATGTCATGTATTTGTCTTCCAAGGTACCAACAAATGCTGCATAGAAATTTGGTCTACTTAGCAACAATTGCGGACTCAAATCAAAATATGCAACAGCTGCTAACTGTGAGTAAACCCTACGGTACATTTTGAATTAGGTTCCCCGTGTAATCACAGAACCATCCAACTCTTCATCAATTACCAAAACTCAGAGTTAAAGCTGATTGCTCATATTCTTAATGCTTTAATAATTTTAGGACGCGCGATCTTCGTTCAACAGCGAACGCGACTATAATCAATATAGTAACGGTACACCCGCGACCCTGCAATGTATACTGTTATGCATACCACATACCGTAATTTTCCGCGTATAATACGCACCCGCGTATAATACGCACCCCGACTTTTGCCCTCAAAATGTTAAAATAACCATATTTCCGCGTATAATACGCACCCCGAGTTTGAAAATATTGTTGCTCTATTTTTTGCTATATTTTCGGTTTTGACCATATGAAATATACCACTTAATTATAGAAAATCCACGTAGAATAGATTTTTCAAGTATCTAGATATTTTTAATGTTAAATATGCGGCATTATGTTATTACCATCAACGCAAATGAGAGACAGATACACTACTCAAGAAAATATTCATGTCCGATGTTTCCGCGTATAATACGCACCCCGACTTTAGGCCAGATTTTCGAAGAAAATAATGCGTATTATACGCGGAAAATTACGGTACTGTTCTCTAATTTAGACACCGGGTGGCCAAGGAGGTCAACAGCAGCAACAGATGGGTGCATCCGGTCCCAACGCTGGGGGTCAGCAAATAATGGCACCTCGAGGGGGAGCAGGAGCTCAACCTGGACCAAATCCACAAATGCCGACGAGCTCTTCACAGCAACCTGGGGTTCCACCTATGGGTGCTGCACCGGCTCAAGGCGGTGGTCCTATGCAGCAAGGAAGTGCTGTGGGTGGTGTGCCGATGGGTGGTGGTGGCAATCCAAATCAGATGCAGGGTGGACAGATGATGCCAGGTATAGATCTATATATTTGAAACTATTACAACTTTCGAAAATAGTTACTGTTAGGATGATTATGTTTGAAAAAAAAACACTTTTGATCGATTGATAATAATTCAACTTTACGAACTTCGGAATCTTAGAGATTTACGGCTTTTTGAAACACGTGCTATTTATGTTGCACGTGATCTGCTATAAAAGAGGCTCATGTATAACATAAAGGTGAATCCTGGTTGCAATTTTTTTTTAGAACATTGAAACATTTTTATTGCGACATTTTTGTCTTCTTTAGCATATAGGTTCATTTTCATAGTTGAATTCGTGTAATGGGGCAAGGTGATGGGATTTTTCGAACGAGTTCAGCTGCACTTAAATGTTTGTTTGCACTTGCTTATTAAGGAGCTTCAGTTATGTTAATTACACGGTTAGAAATAAATCGACTGTTCTTTGCTTGCATGCCATAGGATTATACTGATTTACTGATGCATTTGTTATGCAAAGAAACCTTTATATATTGCAGAGATGTTTGATCACTTCATTCTCGTTATCTGTCTGAAACAATTCTTGAGGATTTTTATTTGTTTTCAGCTCCTTTCGTACAATATTAGTAATTACACATATTTGAGCGAAAGAGATGCTTTAAATCTGTGTTAATTTCAATATGTTTGATATATTTTGTGTTTGAATTTGCTTTTGATATGCAAAGAATCTTTTCTGATTTTTATGTATCTTGATCCGATAAATCACAATCATTTGTAGGTCATTGATAACAATGGTTTAATGTTTAAGCCCAAACGTACCACTAATATAAAGAATGTTATTCAATTAAAAGGAAGGACAGAAACTGACAGAAATGTATGTGGCTCCAAGTTCTTCTCTTCTATCAATATATTTTTTAACCAATAAATAAAATACACGTATCGCAAAATTACATTATCATCGTCTGAGTGATCGAGAATCACAAAAACATGACCATATCTTCTTAGCATTAGATGCATCGTATTTTCCGCAAAATTCCCAATACCTTAGATTTAAACCTGTAACACTTAATGAATTTTCAAAAGCCAATGCAACATACTCGAACCCTATAGGCGGCACCATGGGAGGACCACAGAGACCAGGAATGGGTAATCCCCAAATGGGTGGTGGTGTTGGCGCCACAGGTCCCTCTGGCCCATCATCCATGGGCGGAAACCCATCAATGAGTGCCAGCGGTGGTGGCGCCCCTAGCGGCAGCAGTGGAGGAGGTATGAGCGCATTGAGCAAACTGATGGCCCAGCGACCGCCGGGAAGTAGCAACAACCCACCCTCTGCACCTTCGCCTCATAGTGGTGGTAGTGCCGATAGCCCTGCTAGTAGTAGGCTTGCTGAGGTGTTGGGGCACAGTGAGTCTTCTATCTTTTTCTCTCTCTCGCTCTATTGTTTTTGTTTTCTATTAACTTCTTTGTTTTATGTTTTATTTTTGCCACCCTTTATTTAAGTTTAACATGTTACCCACCTAATAAAGTTGAAACTATGAACCGTTTTCAGACCTTTAGTCTGGGCCCGTTTTCCGTTTGATATAACATGAAAAGCGGGAATAGAATCGAGATGTGTAAATATTGTTTTGCGTAATATTATTAGAATTCATCTGCTTTTGTAAAAAAAAAAATAAAACTACATATGTATAACATGCAACATTAAAAAAAATACTCAAAATGTCGATGCGCCTAGCAGCGATGATTTCATTAAGCATATCGTTGTTTTATGTAACTTCGTCGAAATTAGAATTTTTATAATCTATTGGACTCCTAAGTCAGTTTTCAATGGACAAAACCGATTCTTTATGATTTCGCCAAATTTCGCTGCTGCATGGGATCATGCTCTACTTTTGATTGTGTTTTAGCTGCTTCAAACAGCTTATGTGCATGGTTTGGTTTTTTGGTTTTCTGTACGAAAACATTTGCTTGTAGTAATTTTCTAGTGTATGTATTGCATTAGACGGAGTACCCGCCATGAAAATAGGACAGAAATATGTGTGCTCTATGAAACTTGTCAAATATAGAATAACATAAATTAAGATAATGTTTGGAAGATTAGTAGTATAACAAAGTGTTCATGTTTTGTATTCAATATAATTGTATTTCAAATTTCAATCGTAGTTGGTCGTCACTCTATTAGTAGGCTGTATTGTCTTGGTCACCCAGAGTCATAACCTCAAATTCTACATTTTCAATATAATTTCTAATTTTGCCATTGTGTTTATTTTGTTGTGTCTTGTATTCCAATTAGTGTCCAACAGACAAGATATGTTCGTTCTATTTTCACTATTTTAATACTAAGCAAACGCAACGAATTGCGTCAAATTACATGTATAATATTCAAACTTCCCGAATTCAATGAATTACTTTGTGTACTGTAGTGACTTATCGCGCGCACTAAAATTATCTTTTTAAGTTTATTAAAGTGAAAAAAAAATCATATAAATATCGCTTGGTAAAAGTTATGCAATACTTAAAAGAAATAACCCACTAATTATGTTTCATTTTTCTGTGTCAAGGCCAACCAATGACAAGTCAAGGGCCACCATCGAGCAATGCCACTTCTTCCGCCCAGGCACCAATGGGACCGAATGCGCCAATGAGCTCAGGGTAAGTAACTAAAACAAACTCAATATGAATCTTCATTATGGTTAGATAGAAGTCTACAGCCAAACGACAGTCACCTGTACAAACGTGAATCTATCTGTGAAACACAATTTGAATACGTTCTGTACTGTAAAAATGTGTTTGCAAATTCCTTAAATTAACAATGTTCATAAATTGGCGCCATGGCCATGGTGTTTGTTGATTTAAATGTAAGACATACATTTATATTGTATGTACTTCGATCAATATAGACCTATTTTCAATCAGTATTGATCAATTTAGATGATATTCAGAAACTTATAAAGTTGAAGTGTTTAATTGAACCATTTGTTATCAATCTATTAAGGCCTCAAATGGGAGGACCGGGCCCAGGCTACAGAGGGGGTATGCCGCCTACGTCACAAAGTATGATGCAACAAGGTAAGGGTATGTATTAAGGGTTTTCAAAGTTTTTTCTCTCCATGAAACGAGACTTCAAAATTCTTGTTTTTTTTGTCAGAAGATGTGAACCATAAACTCGAATTCGATGATAAATAAGCATTTTTTCATGTTAGATTATTTGTATATTTTGACATCGACTTTCAAATTTACTTCAATTTAATTGATTGTGATGACATATATATTTTATTTTACACAATATCTCTGTATCCTTTATCATGCTCTATTGTAGGCCAAATGATGCCACAGCAACAACAACCCCAGCAACAACAACCCCAGCAATATCCCGGCGGCGGCCCCGGTCAACAACCAATGATGCAGCAACAAGGGAACCCACAAAACACGCCCACGAGTCAAATGAACGGAGGTCAAGGCCAAAATCAGCCAATGGGAGGAAGCGGCGCCCCTGGGGGAAATCCAGGCATGATGAGCGGAAATCAACCGCAGCAGCCGGGTAATCAGGGTGGCAATCCTATGATGCAGGGAGGGATGCCGCCTAGGGGCCAGATGCCGGGTCCTGGTAAGGCTTCCATAATCATTGAATTTATGTGGAATAATTCATATGCACCCTATATTGCTTTCTATAATTTTATTCACTTTTCTTATCGATCTTTGATGTAATTATTTCTTTACCCTTTTGTAGCAAGGTTATTTTCGGATGAAAAATTGTATTAAATTAGAAGAGGTGGCATTCTCTGAAATAAAACATTTTGAGTATCTTAATACTATAGATTATTTTTGTGGTAGATTGGCTTGCTTAGAAAATTTTGAAATTTAAAGTTTATGGTCTTTATCTGAATAGCGAGGTTAAACAATTTATGTCTAAATCAACTATTTAAATTTTAAAATCATTAAGTTGAAACAAGATAATAGTTTTAAAATTTCGTTCTTATTTCGAGTTTGGTGTTACTTGAAAAGAAATTTCATACAAGTTTAGTTGTCATTAAGCGATTAAAAACTCAATTTGCATATCAAATTTCATGACCTATACTGAGAGGCGAGGTTATATGTCGTAACCAACTATTGAAATTCTAAAACGATGAAGATATAATGCCATTAGGTTTACAATTTTATTCTTATATTGAGTTTGTTGTGAAAAGAAATAAAACGTTTTCATCAAACGAGTAAAAACTAAATTTACTTTACATTGGCTGCATATAAGGCCAAGGTCAAAACCAAGGTCAAATGCAAAATCAGCCGCCACAACAACAACAACAGGCTCCACCTCCCCAGCCACAATACAATACCAACCAACCTAACTATCAGCAAGGTCAAATGCAAAGTCAAATTCAGGGGGGTCAAATGCCCTCTCAAGGTCATCAACCACAAGGTCAACAACCTAATATGAGCGCAATGCA
>LQRL01093578.1:5971-17839 GCA_001703475.1 Hydroides elegans | reverse complement strand
AACGATCACCTGGGTAGTGTGTGTGTTTACCATTGTTACAAACAATCCAGCGGTCGCGTACCGAGGGTCCATTAAGTAATCCATTGCCTCGTCTTTATATGGAATTTGTTGTTGTCAACTAACCCAGTTCCTCTTTTTTCCACAGGTATGTGTACTTCGACATAGGGGTCTCTTCTTGTCCGATTGCCTATATCGATTGAACATGTTTGTCCATGTTCATTACGATTTCCAGAACGATTTGCCAGATTTATTATTTTTACTTTTTGATCTTTGTTTTTTTTTTCAATTTAACAAATATCCTTAACGTATTGATTCCAATTGCTTCATAAATGCTGTTATTACATGGTATGCTATTGATCCGAATATAATGACAATATCTCATGAGTGGCGAGTAAAATCTGTCAATTCTCCGAGAGAAAGCAAAAAATAGTTTCACGAGAAAGAATTGTAGCATTGTTTGTATTCCTAGATAATGACATCTGAATGTCAAACTAATTGAAAAAAAAAACTTTAAAACTAGAATTATTTTCGTCAAGTGAATTTAATATTTAAAACAAAATAAATCCACTTTGAGCTTTTTTTATCTGCAATCTTTTCGTCACAAAAAAATGCAGGTATTGCGATCACTCCATTTTTCAAGGCCAACAACCCCTTCTGTTTTGTACAACCGTTTTCTATATGTTACAGACGTAATAACACTATACAATATATATGAGTTATTGGTTATACACTCAACATGCAGCATAGGGGGTTTTAAATTGTGACAATATACATTTTAGTAACATTATTTAGATTTGAAAGTCATCATCTCTTTCAGTTAGTGCATCTAAGTTTGTCCCACTGAAAACCACATTAAACACTCTCGCGTTGTGATTCGTTACGCATTCAATTTACCGTCATAAATGGGCGGAGCTTGAAATGAGTGACAGCACTCTATTGATGCAGGGTTGTGCATGGCCAGTCGCGCTTGCTAAATAAGTGACTGTGACTCATAATTAATAGTTTTACTCACTGTTTTGAGCTCCTCAATAAGGATTCAGAAAAGTGAAATAGGTCACAAGATGCATTGTTTTAATTTAAGAATCCAGAAAAATAACCTATTTATATGTTAACCCCTAACAAATATGGCAAAATACGAAGCGGTTGCATCATAATTGGTGTTGTAATAATCAGTACTCTGCTTAAACCTCATGATTCCCAACTGTGGAATTCCCAACTGTGTAGTGTGAGTTGATGACGTCACACGAGTGACCGCGATGGCAGCTACTGCATAAACTCAATTGCGTTTAATACTTTTTAAATGGATAAGTTATGGAGTTTTTAAGATTTTGATCATTGACTTTAACCCTTAAAAGTGAAATTATATTGGAAAACTATTGAACTGATATATACTTAAAAATCAAGAATAAAGCTTAGTTATACTTCATTCATGATATAAGCTCACTGTTGGTATAGCGCGCACCAAACTCTTTTCATAAACCTAAAATGTAGTGGCATTTAAGATAAAATTTGTATGTGTATTTTGATCTTATGTACTTCTTTTTTACAAATTTTATAAGGGCACCCAAACACATTTTGGAAAAAAAAATACATAAGAAAATAAATATATTCTATATTGTGCATTTGTGTCCATTATCAATTCCTATGGAAATTCCTACGTTCCTATAGACAAGTGCACCAAATTGTTTTACACGTTTTAGTTTGAGATGAATACGAGCCTAAATTTCCAATGAATTGTGAATGGTGTATACATTACAAATATTGCCATGATGTTTAATGGGGGCGTCCCATTAATAAAATTCATACGTGACATGTGTACTGTCACACATATACTTTTTCATGTGGGTTGTATGTTGAAACCTCTCTTTTTAAAGCGATTGCTTTCCACTTATATGATCATTTAAACATAAAATGGGTGCAATAAACTGGGTAATATGTTTTTATCAAAAGAGCCCCAAACGAGCTGTTCTAAAAAAAGTGTTCCCATCAAATTCTGATTTGGATTTTTTTTTAAAATACAGGTTTAGAGGTTAGAGGTTTAAGGGTGTAGCATAAGGGTCGAAACCCTCGGTACTTTCGAGGGAAAATCAAGATTACCGAGGCAGAATCAAGGTACCCTTGAAAAAAATACCAAGGGAAAAAATTAATTGACCTAGGCAGAATTTAGATAACACCAAAGAAAATTCGATCTACCTAGGTATAATTCATTTACCCTCGAAAAATTACCGAGGCGGAATTCTGGCTTATGCTACACCCTAGGTTGGAGGAATACCTTTATTATCTTATTTATTTTCGTTAACGAAAAAAAATCATTATATTTTCGCTCGATTTATACAGTACACTTTTGTGCAAACCACAACTTACTCTTCTAAAACACTAAACATGTTTAACATGATATAAACGTAGTATTGGCGATGTAAAGTTTATAATTGTTTAGATTTTAATATGATATGTAGCATAGCTTTTGAAACATTTCATGTTTACTAGATCCTGCTAGATCAAAATGTGCCGTTCATATTGACATTTCTGCACACACTGTGTGCATAGCTGCTGTCAATAACCCACACTGACTCCGTGACCCCATAGAGTAGCTGGCACATATTCATAGCAAGTGGGAGGGGCTCACAGCTAGGTCAAGCTGATATTAGTCAATGATGCAAGGAATGACATGAAGCGTGTTTTCGTGGCTATTTTTAGGAAAAAAAGTGATTTAATAATTGCTTAACGTGAGCCCTGTAGTTTATAAACCCATCACATTTAAACACTGAGTATCATTGCTCGAATTTCGATAATAAAGGGCCTTTCTGAAAATGGGAAATAAGCTAAAACAATCATTTGTGTTTAAATTGTGGATAAACTATGATAAATTATTGCAATTGAACCCTGAATTCACCCTCATTATCTATTCAAACAAACTTTAATAGTTGCATTATATGCAACATCTACTGATCAAAAGAAAATCAGACGAGCATATATATTCTTGTTGATAATTTCTTTATTTTTTCAATAATTTGTGATAATACTTATTTTGAAAATTTAAAAAATCTTGCAACAATCTAATAAACTGTTATATACATGATATGATATTTCATTTGTTTTCCATTTAACATTTCAATTTTCGCAAAATGGGTTTGTTTTCAGTTCCAAGCTACCAGCTTAATACATTGGAATTCAGGACTAATCGAACATTAACTCTCGTGCCTTATGATAATACTAATATTACACTGATAAAAGTTTTGCCTTTTATCTATTGGTACGTTTTTATCTATTCAAATATCTCAATGTATCCATGCATGTCTAGTTTGACCTTTGTTTTATAGTTCATCGAAACTGTTTATGTACTGGCCTATTGCTATTGAGGGGTTGGTAGTCTCCTATTCAAATCTACTTTAAAATGTCACAGTATCTTAACCTATGCTAAAACAAGCAATCAAACAATCTTACAAAAGAAATTAGACAAAATTGACTTTTGCTACATTTTTACTTCAATGTAGGAATATTATACTTCAATATGAACTTAATGATATGCACTATAGTTATGAATGACAAAATTGAGTATTTCGGTTAGAAAGTGCAACATTTACCAATAATACCCGACTTAATCCTTGTACACCCCAAGATTA
This sequence comes from Hydroides elegans, assembly GCA_001703475.1. Taxonomy (NCBI): domain Eukaryota; kingdom Metazoa; phylum Annelida; class Polychaeta; order Sabellida; family Serpulidae; genus Hydroides; species Hydroides elegans. The sequence continues at coordinate 14,216 of LQRL01093578.1, read as the reverse complement.
CATTTTCAGCCTAAGATTGACATTTATCCACAGGTGTGAAACCCGATAATTTTGCATAATGCATAATTAATAATAACCGGCCATAATGTTCAAAACCCATTATTTCATTGTTGTGGGATGTCCTTCATATGATTCTTTCCATTAAAAGACATGTTCTTAAACTAAGTTATTGATTGTTTGATTCAATAAAACTTATTTTGATCAAATTATATTATTACAGTAGCGCGCGGTCCTAACTTCTCGATTTCTTTAACGTTTAGTATTTAACGTTTAAGGGTTTAATGGCTAGCGTTTGTGTGTTTATTATCTGATTTCTTTTCGTTTACGAAAAAATCAGATTTATCAGGTTTATAATTGTCTTGATTTTGATATGATATGTAGCATAGTTCGTGAAATATTTGATGTTTTCAAAATCCTATGGAGAAAAAATCAGTGGTTCCTATTGACATTTCTGCAAACACTGAAAATCTTCAGCTTTCAATCACCCACACTGAACCCATAGAGTAGCTGCCACTTATTCATAGAAAGTGGATGGGGCTTACAGCAAGCAAAACGTTGCTATTAGTCGATATGCATGTGAGGTAATTATTCACTGACATGAGACGTGTTGTAGTGGCTATTTTTGGAACTAAAATGTGCTGCAATAATAATGCTCAATTCGAGCCCAGTTATTTATCATCCTAACAAAGAGAAATATTGAGTATCATTAAAGACGATGGATAACAAAAGGCCTTTTTGAAAATGGAAAATAGAAAAAACAATCACTTGTGTTTGAATTTTGGATCGAATGGCATATTATTGCAAATGCAAAAAAATATTCACTATTTTATTTAACATAATGCAATAATTGCAATGAATCCGAAATTTTTACTGAAGCTATTAAGGATTATCTTATATTCAAAATAAAAGAAATCAGATGTATGCTCGAGGAGCATATATATTCTTGTTTCACTTTATTTTACTTAAGGACTTTATTTCACCCTTTATATTGACCCATGTGATATGCAAATCGGTTGTTTTCTTTATGCAAATTATCTAATATGGTTCATTTCCAAAATATGTATCTATGACTTTGTTTTAGGCATTATAGAGGTTATTATAACGACTCATTATGATGTCCTTTCTATACCCCACACTATGGTATAGCGTTTAACGTTTAGCGTTTAGCGTGTAACGTTTAGCGTTTGTACATTTAGCGTTAAGCGTTTAAGGGTTTGACGTTAAGCGTTTGTACGTTTTACGTTTAGCGTTTACTACGAGAAGTTAAAAATGCGCGCGACTTTAGTTTTCTGAATCAATGAAACTTGTTTGAATCATATTAAATGTTTTAAAAAAATAGAAAGGAAAATATTGCAGATAATTGTGCGCGACAAGTACCAAGACCATCTAGTTATTACTATTGTCATTATTATGATCATTGTAATTTATAGTTGTATAGTATAGTTATCATTATTAACTGGCTTATCGTTTTACAAAATGAGATGGTCGCGCTCGGGCGACTCACTACAAAGAGTCACTCGACCGGAAAGTTAGTAGCTTCAATTTTATGTCATCCAACTTTTCGTTCAAATTCATCAAACATTTATTATCTATTTTAGGCAGAATTTAATCCAGATCCGAATTCCGACGAGAACTATAACCATCAACAATATGCATCCTATGCAATTTTCTGCCTTCAACCTTTTGCGTCTCATTCTTTCTTGTTCTTCAGGCTGCTCGTCTCTTGTCACGAGGCGTCTCACATTCAATTGGGCATCAACAGACCTACATCATCAAATACTGATTTGATTTATCACATATAAGTAGATGTAACACAGGGTTTCTGCACCACCCAAATCAAATAGGGTGCCTGCATCACCTATATAAATGATCGTTTACGCCGCCCCTAAAATAAATGAGGGTCCCTGCCTGGTCAAAATAAAGAATGAGTTTTTTTGCCAAATATAATGCGGTTCCTGCCTAGTCAAAATATATTAATGGTCATTGGAATTTTTGACCAGGCAATAACCCTCATTTATTTTAGGGGTGACAGGAACCCTCATTTATATGGGTGATGCAGGAACCCTAATTTATATGGCAATGCCCTATTTTGAAGGGGTGATACAGAAACCTTATGTTATAAAGGTGATGTAGGAACCCTCTTTTACAACTACTCATTTATTTTCGAGGACATTGATTTTAAGGCTGCATCCCTTGGTTTTTTTATTATCGAATTAACTTAGCAGATATTGTGTATATTTATGCTTCTCTCTATTGTATATCATGTAAAAAATCATTTCTTTATAAAGAATATTATTTTTTTTCTTCGCAAAGTGAAAACCTTGACTATTATATACCTACCTATTATTGTCCATGGATCCACATTGACCACCTTGAAGATATCGCTGGTTCTCCGTCAGCAGCCACTGAGCGAATTCCTGGTCACTGGTTCCTGGTGGTCTTCTTTGGCGCTGGTCCCTAGGCTGACATTGGACATTGGGGCGTTGAGGGGTTGGTCGTTGTTCGTCATTGTTAGGGATATGTTGAGTGTTTATGTGGCGTGATCCATTGTTATTTGAAGTGTTCGTGGTGGCAGGTTCTGATAGTAACTGGTGTTGGTAAATGGTTGTGTAATCGGGTGGGGCACATCGAGGATGCTGGTTCCTATTCGGTTTGATGATAAATTAAGTTAATTTGAACTGAAATAGCTGTTCGTATATGTTTCTCTTCTGGCTAATTACAATAGATTATGGCAGAAAAGTACAGAGATTAGTTATACAAAGCTTGCATTAAGAAAACTTAGTATCTTGTTTGCGAAATTCAAAATTTTATATTGATATCTAACTTTATGGCTTTTTGTAACGGTTAATTTCTTAAAGCTGGATTTTCAAACAATAAGTTTAAATGAACTCAAATGATGTATATGTAAGCGCGAAACTTTAATTTCGCTAGCGAAAGATTAATTCTTCGGATCATGTAAGTATTCTATGTCTAAATGTTAAATATTAGGCTTAATCATATCTTACTCAAACTATAGTTTCGCTTAAATTAAAGTTTGGCTGCCACATATAGATCTAGAAATATAGATACAGATATATATACAAAACTCATTCGATTATCTAACAGCGCATATATCATCTGAATTCACAGATTCTGTGAGTATTCTCAACAATATGTTCAAATCTGCTTCATAATCATTGCCATTCACTTACTCTTTCCCGTTTGGATACCCTCCACTTGCTTCTATTGATGAGCCCAGTTCGACAGAGGAGGCCCCTATCGTCGGGAAGCCTGAATTGTGAGAGCGTGTTTGTCCAGAAACTTCTCGATTTTCACTATCCATTTGTAAGAGGTTAAGAGTTTAAGTCTAATTTGAAAATGTCTATTTAAGATTCCGTTTTCATATAGACCTATTTGTTTGCATAGTGTTGTTTTTTCTTAATATAACCGTTTATGGTGTTGATGTCATAGAAAATATCCAGGAATAAACACGAGTCTGTTTAAACATTTTAAATCAAAAACAACGTCTTTTGAATGTGTCTTTAGATATATCATTTCTCCTCGTTGCATACTAATGTAACAGTTTGGTGATGAAAAAAATGTGAATCCGCATTATCTACTTAAATGAAATATTGATTATTTTTGTTCAAAATAAACTTAAGCATCTATTGCATTTCATTTGTTTTTGTGAAGCTTCAGTGAAAGCGGCCTTGACTTTTCCTTTTTCTTATAACTTCATTCATATAACAACTAAAATTTATTTCCTTGTGTCAATGCGTTCAGACGGTGCGGATTCGTTATATAATTGTTTTGGCAATGATATGTTATAAATGTTACCATATAATTACGTCTTTAACATATTGCAAAAGATTCTGCACGAATTAATGGGCCGTCGTCCAAAAAATTGATCGTAATACCTGCATATTTCGTAAACGAAAAGATTGCAGATAAAAATCCGTTCATTGGTTAGGGTAATATTAGATAAACGAGTGAAAACCTCAACTATATAATGATAAAAGTTCGGTAATTTATTAAATAATGTTATTTCCAGGAGCGAATGAAAATCATCAGCTAAACATAAATTTCTTTATTACAGCATAATAAATTGAGACTACATTTAAAAGTCAATAATCAAAATATATAAATAAAAAAAATTGTAACTAAGTCACTTTTTACCTCAATTAAAATATTGAATGTTTAATGTGAGATGTTCGCATTATGCTATATTCATTTATTTTGTTTCTTGTTTTCTTCTTCAGGTGCTGAATCAAATAAAACGGGCAATCGGGAAACACTGTTTAAAATATTGTCCTTTACGAAATTAATTCACTATCGTTAAAAGTGCTATTTTGAGCTTATCACAAGTTATTCACCGCCTATAAAAGCGCAACATTTCATCTCTACACGCATTGTTTCATTTTGACTTTTTCTCTTTCTCGGCCTTGAGACTGATTTATCATGACGAGTGACAGGAAAACTGCTTAAAATAACGTCCATACCACAGCAACATCACCGCCTACAAAAGCGCAACATTTCAAACCTTCATACATTGTGTCATTTCTTACTCTTTTCACTCTCGGCCTTGAGACTCTTGACATGTCCTTATCATAAATTATTCACCGAATTTAAAAGAGCAAACATTTCAATCCCACACACTTGGTTCATTTCTAACTCTTCTCACACTCCGCCTTCAAAAATGTACACGATGTTGTCCTCATCACTATGTTCAACGGATCAACATTTCAAACCTTCACACATTGTTTCATTTCTTACTCTTCTCACCCTCGGCCTTGAGACTCTTGACCTGATCAGCACTACTCTGCACAGCCTTCATCAGATTCTCATTTGCTTTATACTTCCTCGCCTCTTTCGACGCCTTCACGCAATACTTCTCGGCCTCCTTGAAATCCTTTATGTAAGCATGCGCCGTTGCTAAGGAGCACAACCAATAAATATGCACTTCCGCATCTGTTTCTATTACCATGGCAACATCCGCCGCCTTCTTATAGTAAACAATACTGTCTTTGTACTTGCCCTGCGCCGCTAATGCGTTGCCAAGGTCACCATTGAGCACACTGTACATGTAGTGACCTCGAGGGAGACACGTGTCGGCCGTTGCTAGGGTGTCACGCATGCGCGCCCCGGCGTCACGGTAACGACTGATGCTCATGTGGAATTGCGCGTAACCATGCAGGGAGCGCGCCTTAATAACCCGCGTTCTTCTTTGAGGAATTTTTGGTATTCTTCTTCATTCTCTATTTCTTACAACGCCTTAGCCTGTTTCATAAATGTTTCTATTTTGCAATCCTAGATTAATCCCCCGATTACTCTTACTCTCGGAGTTATCGCTGGAACCGGCCATAATGTTCAAAACCCATTATTTAATTGTTGCGGGATGTACTTCATATAATTGTTCTCATTAAAAGAATGTTCTCAAACTAAGTTATTGGTTGCTTGAATCAATAAAACTTGTTTTGATCAAATTATGTTCTTACACTAGCGCTTGATCCTAATTTCTCGATTTCTTTAACGTTTAGCATTTAACGTTTAAGGGTTTAACGTTTAGAGTTTGTGCGCTTAACGTTTAGCGTTTGATGAAAGGGGTTGGGTAAAGCTTTAATTCACTCTTTATATTGACCTATGTGATATGCAAATCGGTTGTTTTCTTTATGCAAATTATTTAATATGGTTCATTTCCAAAATATGTATCTATTACTTTGTTTTAGGCATTATTGAGGTTATGATAACGACTCATTATGATGTCCTTCATACAGGCCTACCCCACACTATGGTATAGCTTTAACCGTTTGGCGTGTAACGTTTAAAGTTAAGCGTTAAGCGTTTTAGGGTTTAGCGTTTACCACCAGAAGTTAACAATGCGCGCGATTGTTGTTGTCTGAATCAATGAAACTTGTTTGAATCATATTAAGCTGTGAAAACATACCTTTTTAAGTAACTCCATATATTTATCATTTTTACAAAGTATAAATCATAATTCTTAAAATTATGGAAATATTTGTAAAAGAGCGAGAGCTTTTAACATTTCATTATAAGTATAAAATAATATCGTGGCCTCAGGTGATAATTTATTCAAATGGAAAATTAAGCTTCTATAACCGAAATATCATGTTGCATTTACTTTTAATTAAATTTGATTATTGTTTTCAATATCTTTGGCATTTAATTCAATTAATATTTTACGCTTTAAACGCTCTGATAAAATAGCGTTTTTATGTATTAATTCTCCACAAAATATCATCCAGCATCATTTGAAAACAGAAAAATTATAACGCCGTTTCGACGTTTGTTTAAGAATGACGAGTGAATCAATTAGAATTGATAGTTTCAAAAGCATTAATGATGAATACAACAAGGCTATATTCTGCAAACTATTCAATCCGACTACTCAGTTCCGACATTCATCAATCTGGCGATAGAGAATGAAAGAGAAAGAGAGAGAGAGAGAGAGAGAGAGAGAGAGAGAGAGAGAGAGAGCAAGAGAGAGACAGCGAGAGAGTCAGAGGGAGAAAAATACAGAAGGGGCAACGAGAGAGGGGGAGGGGGTAGAAGAAGTGCAACTTAATTCGAATTGAAATGTTGCTTTGAAGTTTATTCAAATGTGATTCATGTAAAATAGTATTCCTATTTTTTTATACATTCATTTTATAAAATATTCAACCGTTATAAACTGTTCTTGTTCTAAACCTTCCGTTAAAAAAAACTGCATAGTTTATTATTAGTGGTAAAGTATTTGGTATTAACAGGATGACATATATAAGTACCGCATTTTATTTGTCATTTAACATCTTAAATTGACAATTGAAAGAGTATAAACTTTTGAAGACAATAATGAGAACCGCATAGCACCACTCTATTTAAGTGCAACTATATGCCAGCATGAGTTCATGTATAATATTTCCCATTAAGAAACCTCTATATGAGCGCATTCCATTAAAAAATAAAAAAGGGGAAAGAACGCTTTTTATTTTAAGAAAAAAAACTGTTCTGGCCATTGTTACATCTCTTTTTCACTCAAATTTGGAAAAATTTGCGGAAAGGTCCAAGAAATACCATTCTGGTATTAAAAATATAAAGGAAAATATTGCAGATAATTGTGCGCTATAAGTACTAAAACCATCTAGTTATTACTATTATTACCATTATGATCATTGCAATTTATAGTTGTATAGTATAGTTATCATTATTAACTGGCTTATCGTTTTGCAAAATGAGATGGTCGCGCTCGGGCGACTCACTACAAAGAGTCACTCGACCGAAAAGTTAGTAGCTTCAATTCTATGTCATCCAACTTTTCGTTCAAATTCATCAAACATTTATTATCTATTTTAGGCAGAATTTAATCCAGATCCGAATTCCGACGAGAACTATAACCATCAATAATATGCATCCTATGCAATTCTCTGCCTTCAACCTTTTGCGTCTCATTCTTTCTTGTTCTTCAGGCTGCTCGTCTCTTGCCACGAGGCGTCTCACATTCAATTGGGCATCAACAGACCTACATCATCAAATACTGATTTGATTTATCACATATAAGTAGATGTAAAACAGGGTTTCTGCATCACCCAAATCAAATAGGGTGCCTGCACTGTGACTTTTTTTTTGCCAAATATAATGGGTGCCTGCACTGTGACTTTTTTTTTTGCCAAATATAATGCGGTTCCTGCCTAGTCAAAATATATTCATGGTCATTGGAATTTTTGACCAGGCAAGAACCCTCATTTATTTTAGGGGTGACAGGAACCCTCATTTATATGGGCGATGCAGGAACCCTAATTTATGTGGGTAATGCCCTATTTTGAAGGGGTGATACAGAAACCTTATGTTATAAAGGTGATGTAGGAACCCTCTTTTACAACTGCTCATTTATTTTCGAGGACATTGATTTTAAGGCTGCATCCCTGGGTTTTTTGTTATCGAATTAACTTAAGCAGATATTGTGTATATTTATGCTTCTCTCTATTGCATATCATGTAAAATCATTAATTTATAAAAAATATTTATTTTTTCTTCACAAAGTGAAAACCTTGACTATTATATACCTACCTATTATTGTCCATGGATCCACATTGACCACCTTGAATATATCGCTGGTTCTCCGTCGCCACTGAGGGAATTCCTGGTCACTGGTTCCTGGTGGTCTTCTTTGGCGCTGGTCCCTAGGCTGACGTTGGACATTGGGGTGTTGAGGGGTTGGTCGTTGTTCGTCATTTTTAGGGATATGTTGAGTGTTTATGTGGCGTGATCC
>LQRL01093557.1:0-10300 GCA_001703475.1 Hydroides elegans | reverse complement strand
GATACGGCAAATATTGCCTCTCTGGATGAAAGCAGCAAAAAAAAAAAAAAAAAAAATGGAAGCGATATGCATGGCTTAAGTATGATGAAGAAAAAAACCTGATGTTCTGCAAACTGTGCAGCAAGCATGGAAAGGACAACGTATTTGTCACAGGTACGATTTTGAAAAAAAGATTATCGGCAGTAGATCGCAAATGAAATAGTTAATGAAATGGCACTTTTTGTATAAACTTTGCTTCGCCATGAACAGGAAATAGGTAATTACGGTTGTAAAGAGAAGATAGAAAAAGGTTAAACATCAAACATCAAATCGGTATATTCACATATTCTAAATAGGTCTTAATCATGCATCACAGGTACCGACAACTTCAGGCATTCTACAATTACACGACATGTTGCGATAGCCGATCACCAGTTTGCGGTTCAAGTTGAATCAACCAGGAAAACTGAACGCCTACCTGCGGTCACATCAGCTATGCTGTCAGAGAAGGAAAGAGCCATTGCAGTTGCTATGAAAGCGGTTTATTGGTGTGCGAAAGAACAAATTGCCATTCATAAATATCAGAGTCTGATGGCTCTGTTGGATGATCTCGAAACCCCCCATGTCGACGATTTACACCGCGGAGAAAATGCTACACACGTGAGCGAACGGTCAGCCGAAGACCCTCTGTACTCGATAAGTTCAACAATAACCGATTTTAATACACAGAAGGCACGTGATTCATCAGTGTATTCAATTCTTATCGACGAGTGTACAGACATTAGCGTAACAAAGAAACTGGAACTATTAGTACGTACTGTAGATTCAGATTTTACTCCAACCACTCACTTCCTGGCTTGTATTCACATACCAAATGGAACGGGTGCGACTTGCGCAAATGCAATATTCGACTTCTTGCGCCGAAACAACCTTGATATCGCTAAGGTTACAGGCTTTGGATCCGACGGTGCAAGAGCGATGACGGGTCTGGGAGAGGGTGTCGCTGGCTATCTTCTTCGTGAAAATCCCATGATTGCTGTGGTTCACTCTGTTGCGCATTGTCTAGCGCTTTGTAGCTCGCAAGCTGCTCGCGACATTCCGGCTTTAAAGGAATTCACAGAAGATATAAGTGGAGTATTCTACTATTTCATATCATCCGTCCGATTAGAGCGTCTAGCTGCCGTGCAAGAACTATTAGAAGATCCAAAGATACGAGTAAAAGAGGTGCATGTTGTCCGGTGGTTGGCTATTTATAAGGCAGTAGAGGTTTTCTTCAAGTGCTACGATAGCCTATTGACATTTTTTGGCGAGTGCAAGGATGCTAAGGGTCAAGGCTACAAGCCGAAACTGGCCTCTTATAAATTCATTGCAACCGTGTACATGTTTATGGATGTTCTAACCTGGGTGTGTGCACTTTCATTGGTGTTTCAACGTAGTGATCTCAATGCATCGCGTGCTTCGTTAGAAGTAGATAATCTACTGGAAAAACTAGAAAAGTTCAAATCCGGACATTACGAAAACACGTACACAACGCGATTTGAAAAGGACGTTACGCAGGACGGCGATCGCATGATGTACAAGGGAACGCATGTCATTTCAAGCAAAAGAAAGAACACATTCAGCAATACCCGTGAACAATTCATTAACAATTTGATTGCAAATCTTAATGACAGGTTCCCTAGAGCGGATACATCTGTTTTATCCGCACTCTGTGTGCTTGGCCTTCGCCCTGTTTCTTTGTTAGAGAAAGAAGAGAGAAAACAGTGGGGAAACGACAAAATAGAAATTCTGATTCAGCATTATGGCAGCGAGAGGCGACCCCCACCAGAAGCTCTCAAAAAGCACACCAGTGATGTGGTAGCACCAGCAATTATCGAGGGTGAAGCAACCAGGACCGAATGGGAATTTGTGAAAAACATTGTTTCTACTGAGGGGTATCCTACTAGCAATATGGCCGCGCTTTGGGGAACACTTAACTGTTTCCATAAAATAGATGTTCCCAATCTTCTTCGTCTGGCACAAATTGCTCTTGTAGCCCCAATTCACACGAGCGATTGCGAACGCGCGTTCAGCGTTCAAAATCAAATCAAAACGACGCACAGAAATCGCATGTCTGGCGAACGACTGCAGCAATTGATGACGGTAGCGATTGAGGGCCCACCAATCAAAGAATTCGACATGCGCAGTGCTATCGATCACTGGAAAGATAAAAAATCTCGAAAATTGTTCGCCAAGTAAAACGGATTATTTCGAGCTAGTAAAAACTCGAAATTTCAATGTGATTTTGCAACCGATTCATTTCAGTATTAATAGTTTTTTTTTTTCACGCAGAGTTCTATTAACCTTTTAAACGACTGTTATTTTTGCATCTTTTTTATTTTTCCGTAGAGACAGAGCTATATTACAGATTTATTATCAAGTTATGCATGTTTGTTTGTCAATAAATATTTAAGGTGTTCTTCCTATGTTTTATTTCAATTTTATATATGTATATATTATGACGCACTGCCTGCCAGAATCACGCACTCCCAAAAATCGAGTGCGTTTTTCCACGCACTAAATCGAAATCCTAGATTGAACACTGAGCAGGTAAAAAGAACGATAATGAATTTTCAAATGAAGACGACGTGTTCTATACATGTATTAATTTAAAGGGCGACAACCTGTAGGTTAGTTAACCTGCATTTACATGGTTAAAAATGAAGGTATATTGCCCCTGATTTTCATTGCAAAACAAGTAAAGTAAATGTAAAGTAAAAGTAAAAACTGAACATATTTATTAACAGCTTGAATTCAATATTTAATGAATGTATTGGTATTCAAGCACTTTGTGAAACACTTAAATCTCTAAAAGTATTTCCTACTGTTCCCTAAGTGACATTCAAGTTTTCCTTATCCAATAATCATCGAAAAAACACATGGTCAAGATTTAATAATACAGTGTAGTATAATTAGGAATGAAAGAGAAAAGAAGGAAAAATACCACATGTGGAGAAACGCACAAATGTAGTATTTAGCACTACGGTCTGGCCGCCATAGGCGCTGCTTTTAAATATAACTTATTTTACATAAACATGTACTCTATATGAAATACTATATAAAGGAATATTTGTATGAACTTTTAACGCTACCAAGAAAGGCCAGATAAGTAAACAAAGACTAGTTTGGTGTGCCCAGGTCCTTGTGTCGAAAACGCAGTGTACCATATATTTGCCTGCAAGTTATTATTTGGTGTCTGTTTACAACTGCCTTGTGTTAATGGTATAGGTCGTGACATACCGGTATTCTGCCGAACAAAAACTACTAACGAGCCATTATGGGGGAAAGTAGAACATGGTCAGTCTTTGAAAAAGGAGAGTGTTTAACTCAAGCCTATGTAAGCTTAAGTAAAATGCCCAAAAACACCCTTGTTTTGGGACTTGCAAAATGCTTTTGACAGCAGCTTAATCAGTTTCTTAAAATAACATTAAAGACCCTCTTTGGCTGTAATCCAAGTGCTCTTGTAATACATACATTTATAATCTTAAGCCCGTATTTGTATATGTCGGAATATTTTTGTGGCGTAATTTGGTTGTAATGCGATTTTTGTTTCATTGTGTAAACACGGACTCGATGTTAACACGAAAAAGAAGTGTGCTTTTGATGAAGGAATTCTATATGGAGAGCATTTTTGGCTGAATAGTCTAGATATTCATTTATACTGTGTTGAATAGCAGATCATTTTGACACGTCTTTAAGTTATTGTGTTGCATTATTTTGTAACATTTTGCACAATCTATAAGACATGGGAAAATTCAGGTAATTCATCGTACAAGATGCTGTAATATTATGTAGCTTCAAGGATTAAATGAGTTTCGGCTATGCAAGTTAAGTATGAAACGCCTGGATAAAACTTATTTTGAAATGAAATATCTTACAGACATATAGTTGAAAAAAGACTGGATATGTTGTGCATCAAGCATTCTTTACACACGTTGGCAACAGTCCTCATTGTACAATTAACTGTATTTCATTTTGTGCGTGTTTGTTATTTTGTCGTTTAATTGAAACCCGACCACAGTGCGATCAAAATCCACTTCGTTAGCTTTCAGCTTTGGATAACGCCATTGTCAATTCAAAGTTAACGTTTAAATTGAGAAAAAAGAGCGTGGTACAACCCTTTAAATCAAATACAATTCAGTACGTGTAAATTTAAACAACGACATTTATGGTCACTGTTTTTGTGTCATTTAATGTCGTAAATTCAATATAAAGTCTACCTCTAAAACGCAAAGCAGACTCCTAGCTTTTTGAAGACCCAGACTATGTCAAAGGTTAGAGGTGGTTATACGCATGAGGATGACAAAAAGTAATCGGATATAAGGGCCTTTGTGCATCAGTGCATCAGATGTTGTTCGTGTGTTGTTGTACAAATTTAGGACTATTCAATGGATGCAAATTAATAGTTAAGGAATATACATTGACATTCGTGTATATGAATTCAATTTGTAATAAAGATACATATACAGTATAAATTCGTCTAATATAAGAGTCTTTGCGCCATGTTTGTTCATATTAGGATTTATATGTAGATTTTTAAACCAGACAACCACCGTATCTAAGGTTTTTTTGCTGTTAGGATAATGCCACTACTAGCCCTAATTTACAGCGCACAAAAAAGGCAACTACAAGGCAAGGTAAGTGTTTAATTGGGAAACACATATGTTAATTAAAAGAAAACATTGGATTTACATTACACAACCGCTTGGCTAATCAAAGTTTTCGAAAATAGCAACACCAACTTATTTGTTAGCGCAGTGGAAAACAAAACAACAATAAAATCAACGAGTTGATTTGTTATCGGTATGAATGCTGGATATATGTTGCTTAATTTTTTGAAAAACAGACTTAAATTTGGATATGAGCTAAATATATCTGATTGGAGAGTTGATGATAATCTATCTAAAATGCAACTTATGGGACAATTTTAGCTTCATTGTTTCGATACTATAACTGAAAAATAAGATTCCTCAAAATGTCATTATATTAAGAACATCAACATGCTAAAACAATGCTGGTAACCAAAATCGAACGCGTGGTTTCAATGCATTTCCTTATAATACTGAGATACTATTCTATTCAATAACTCTTTTACGAGTGATTCTCAATTTGGTTAGCTCGAATATCTCGGGTATTCTGCATCATTCAAACCCAATGAGAAATACAACACATGCTATCTCAACACATGATAGCTCAATTTCATAATATCATCATGAAATGATTGTTGACATTTTGGTTCATTGACATTGCAAAAATGGCATTTCCTAATTTCGCTTTGAACTGTGTCATAAAACGACAAACATTATTTTGAATTTAGTGGCCAACAAATGCAAAGTTAATTCTATGTTCATTCGTGTCGATGTGATCTACAGTTTAACATCGTTTAACCTATCATCTCGGCACCGTCGAAAACTTTTCGATTTAACCAATTTTCGTTTTATCCTCTATATCTACCATATAGAGGCTGAGACTTCAACCAATGTTCAATTAGAAAAATGATTCTGTTGTTTATCCATGTTCAGTTAAACGAGAAACCTATGGATATGCGATAAGTGCTTGGCATGTTTTAATCGCAGGTTGCTAACAGACGCAAACTATTTATCATTTGCAAGAGACGAAAAATGTCAACTTTCCTAATGGTGCGGCCAGGCTTATCTGCAATTATTGTGAAATTTTAGTCAAAAATATAGTCTAAGTCCATATCTCAGGAGGTATGCTTATTGCGATAATTTAAACAATTTCGCAGCAATCGTTGGTGAGACTGGCCTCACCATAGCTTTGCATTCTTGTTTTTCCGACCTGGTTCAGCTGGACTCTTGGGTTTTCATGGGTATATATACGGAATATTTGACTCATTAACTGTATACATTACTTGCTGACTACGAATAATTTGTTGAGTTGTACTGTGGTGTTTTGTTTTTCGTTTTAGAGCACAGATCAAATAAGAAGAAAACATAAACTTGTAACGACATAAACATGTATTTAAAACGGGAGATCTTATCAGATTGAAAATTAAATGACTATAAAATGACTATAAAAGCATGTTATTGAAAGATAATTATAATATTAAAACCTAATAAAATGAACGTTTGGCGAAATATTGTTTTGAAGTTAGAGTTGAAATTGAACAAATAATAAAATCATAGTCGCGTAACGAAGTTGTAATGTTACATTGTGTGTCTTTTTGATGGATGAACCGTCATAAATACAATGCTTGTTGTATTGCCTAGTTCTCAATTTTGATTCACATTGTCTCTTCAATCCTCTGCTAGAACAAAACTTTTGACAGATCTTTAAATTTTACATGCATGTGTGAGAATATAATTTCACCTCTTACCTGTACTTGTACAATATCTGGATTTATCGTCACCAAAGCTTATAAAATATTAGCTTGAGAATATCAAGTTTTAAAAAACAAATAATTGGATATGTACTCAACAAACACTGCCCTCAGACTATCAGACTAAATTATGAATAGTAAATATTTAGCCCACTGTCATATGGCTTATTCAATCATTGTACGTGTGTCTTTATCCTTTGTCAGCCAGCAGAGTTATCAGAAATAGATGTGAAATTTGTTTAAAATATAGTCACCCCAGCAGAATCAGATCCCAAGGAGATTTTAAATATGTATTTTCATACCAATTTGGCAGCGATTTCAGAAATTTCCGCTGGCTAGTGACAGCACCATTATGCATAAGATTGTTATGCTTAAGGAAATATCCAGATTGAAAATGTAAAAAAAAACATATAAAATAAACTTGAAATACATTTAAGTCTAAATTGTATTATATAAAAATAAATTAAGATATTCTATTGTATTTTTTTTTGCAGCTGAACCAATGAAGTTCTTACTCTAAGGAGTAAGGATATATAAAATAAAATTGAAATACATTTAAGTCTAAATTGTATTATAGAAAAATATATTAAGATATTCTATTGTATTTTTTTCGCAGCTGAACCAATGAAGTCCTTATTCTAAGCCACGTGGTGGACACTTCCATCCTCGTCCAATCAGAAAACAATGAAGAAATCGACCGCCACTCTCCACCCGGGAGGTCACTCAACTTCCTCCTCTACTTCCACTATAACTGGCTCCACTTCCCGCATAAACAGTGGTACCCCCGGCGGGGATAACCAAAAGGGAGATGGAGTGGTATTCAAAGAACCGCCCCTGCCGTCGCGCCTAGTCGCCAATAGCGAGCCGCATCTGCACAATGGCGGAGGTTCGCAAATAAAACGCTCGAAATCGGAACGTAACCATAGCAATACACAGTTAACGAAGACGCTATCGCGTAGTCATGACAACCTCGCAAGTCAGCTACGCAAAAAGGCGACCGCCGCGGCGCTCGAAGGGAAAAGCGGAAGTGACGTCAAATTCAAAATTCCGAAATCGCCGGTCCCCGATGCTTCAGCGCTTGTTCGCAAAGCGCACAGCACGCAGAGTATTAACAAATCCGAGGAGCCGATGACGCGAACGCAAAGCGCGCAGAATATAAGCAGCGGCGGAAGTGGAAAACCAGCGCAACCGGAACCGGTTAAGAAATTGCATAATGCGGGTCCCAAGCGAGCGGTGTCAACTCAGAATATTAGTAATAAGCAGAAATCGCGTCAAGCGCGCATCGCCGCGTCGAACTCTAACGCAATGGCTTATAACGCGGAGTTGTTAGCGAGTTTCGAAAAGGAGAAGAAATCGTTCGAGCGCTTGATATCAGAACTACGCAAAGAGAGCGAGAACCGCAAAACGGAAATCGAGTGCTTAAAAATTGAGTTGAAACATTGCAAAAACAAGATCCCCGAAGAGGGCCAATCGGATAGTATTCATCAAGAAAACAAACAGTTACGCGCAAAATTGAGCGAATTAGGTGTAAGCGTCGATAGCGCGACCGGCGATAAGCATCCATCGAACAGCTCCGATTTAAAAGACGCTCACGATCCAGCCGCTAGTACATTAGGCACGTGTGACTCAGAAATCGCCTTTTCTGTACTTAGTGACCTGTCGTGTCCAACGCCGGAGCACCCGTCGAGTTTGGTGTCGGGTGAAAATTGGGATCGGCAATCGAATAAGAGTGATACGCTTAGTGAGATATCGCTGGCGTGCTTGCAGGATCGGATATCGCAAATGGAGGAAACGCATTATAGCACGAATGAAGAGTTGCAAGCCACGTTGCATGAGCTGAAAGATTTGCAGGTATTAATTTAAATAATATTCTGTTTTGCTGAGATGTACATGTAGATGGGTAGTGGGGGGTTGGGTTGGTTGATGGTTTATAGTTCGAATGAACTGAAGGTGTGGTATGATTGATATGAATGGTGAGGGAATGTAAATTGTGGTAGGGGGTAGATGAAGAATCCGAAGAGGTCAAGCCAAGGCAAAAGAGGAGGCGAATTGTACATGTAACACAAAAGAAGAGCTGTAGGCCATACTACATGAACTGAAAGGTCTGCAGGTATGTTTTTAGGCCCCGACCCCGACCGGGCAACCTTGGGGATTGGGGTCTGAAATTTTCCAGACATCAGTTGAAGGATTTGCATGTTAGAAGAAACAGAGTGTGAGGGATGAGGTGTGGTATTAACATTTAAGCACAAATGAGGAGACTTGTTTTGGTGCGAGTGGGGAGCTTCAAGCGATGTTTCATGAACCAAAAGACACACGTAAACATTAAAATCATTATGTCAAGGGCGGCAAAAGTAATGAAAATGTTTTGAATTTACATACATGTAGTTTATTCTTTATGTATTTTAATTGCAAGTTATTACATATTTCATCCATCCATCAAAACTTCCAATATGCCTAAACAAATCTGATGACGTCAGCGACTTGTTTACCTGTAATTAATTTCCTTTTAAAACGTGCAGTTGAAATTAATATGAAAGAATATGATAAAATTCACGTGCAGTCTGATTTTTTTTGGACGAGAAAAAACTACGTCGCATTGCATTCTCAATGCATGTCTCATGCAAAACATCATGTTTTAAGTTTATCGAATAATGCTTTATATTTACTTATTAATTAAAGCCATATCAGCAGAATTCAATCTGTGATTGATCATTAGAGAACGATTAAAAAAACTAGCCCATGATGACAGTTTATGAACAAACTCTCATGTCCGCATGTAAGCATTTACAGCAGGTTTATTTTAACTGTGAAAACTGACCCCACACCCCAATTTTGATAAACTTATTCAATTATCAATCAATTATCGCGTGATATCCTTATTAATTTCAACTAAATTACCATCATATGCATGACGTCACGTCAAATTATTCTCTCTAATCATCGCCCAAAACCCATGCCATTCAATTATTGAGGGCCATTTCGTGTTTTAAAAATTCGAGTGAAGGCACAAAATTTGAAACATAAATTACACATATGAAATTAGCTCTCATGATATATTAAAGGAAAAATTTGCTACCTTGAAAATCGCGGTAGATTTGGTCAATTAGCTCCTGAAAATCATCGAGGTTTTAAAACTCGTAATTGATCATAAAGGTGGGAGGTTGGTGTCACAAAATGACAAGCATATGGGGTCGACGAAACAGACCAGTCGAAATTTGCGTGCAGAGCTGCGGGATCATGAAGGTAATGTAGTTGAAGGGCTTAGAGAACTGTGCTATGGTCATTCGAACACGAAAAAAAAATGGTACAATATAAATTTGCAAAAATGGAACAACAGTTTGAAAATAAACTCGGATTATGAAAATTGGTGTGTGTAGCTGTGGATGATGAAGGTAATGTAGTTGAAGGGCTTCAAAAGCTGTGATGTGGTCATCAGAACACGACCGAATGGTAAGTTTTCAAAGAGAAACTTTTAAAATACTTAATTTCTATATTAGAATATAGTAAGATGTTTTAGAAGGTGAAATGTCTATGTTCTCCGGATTATTCAAGTATGTTTAGGGATGGAGAGGTCATGTAGTTGAAGGACTTAAACAGGGAAATGATGTGGTCATTGGAACAGGAAAAACCGGTAAGTGTTGAAAAAAGTAACGGCGTTTTAAAAATTATGCTTGGCTATTTGAAATTTGGTAGAGAGGATCAAATTGTTTCCAAAGAAGTTATAATGCTTGTCTTATTAGGTATATTTAGCGATGTGAAGTATGCATGTAGTGGTAGGAGCCTGGAACTGACGTTGTTTGAGTACATGTACATGTAGTTTCAAGTTAAATCAAAAGATGGACAAGAGTAGTAGGGCAGGGTGCGATTGAACCCCGGTTTTTTGGCCACTTTTTAAACAATAGAACGCGGCCTTGATGGCCTTAGTGGCCTTGGGTATAATTG
>LQRL01093520.1:6549-18908 GCA_001703475.1 Hydroides elegans | reverse complement strand
ACAACGGTCTCGTTATATGATACTTACACAGTGTGCTGTATAGCTAGATTAGGGATTAATATTGTAAAGCGCCGTATGTGGCAGCCATAGGTAGTTAGGGCATTTTAATAAAGCACCATTATAAGTATCTGTCATATAACGTGGCGGTGCTCGATAATTATCGGTTATTATAAATAGAATAAGTTGTAATAGTGTATATTGTTAAGCGGTTTGAACAAGTCGTAGACCTGGAAAATCGCTATATAAAAACCGATTATTATTATTATTAAATGCAATATTTTATCTATTCTGTTCTGTGAAAATGCCAGCAAGATTGAAATTTGAAAAGAATAGATAGTTCACCGAATAAATCGCTGGGTACTCCTGCTATATGTTTCAAATAACTGAAAAATTATTTCTTATTTATTCATTTGACAGTATCGATTGTACGATGGCGAATGGTGTGATTCGTGTGGCGTCATTTGCAAATCCAAGTGCAGTCGGCTTAGTTCGGAATTGACGTTTAATCAGTTTTTTGGTGACGACGAATATTGCATGCAGGAATATTCCTTTTGGAGGTGATCCTCAGATACATGGAACAGGACTCATATTCTCCGCTTGACTTAAACTTAACCTTACCCTTAAAACCAGTGTTAATGGATGGGAAAACTGTAAATTTAAGGTTAAGGTTAGAGCGGAGAATATTGGCCCAGATATGCGTGTTTTCTTTTTCGTTTTATTAGACTGTTTATGTCATTCCTTCAAAAAGAATCGTTACTTTATGCTTGCAGATTTCATTGACAATTGGATTTTTGTTCAAAACCATATCTTACCATAAAAAAAAAAAAGAAAATGCATTTTTATTAATTGATTAAAATATGAAGGTAAATATGAAATTAACAATAAAATAATGATAATTGAATAAAGTGAAGTAAACACGTTTTGTTCGATACTTTATTTCACATAATACTGATATCCTCCCTATAACAATACTACAAAAGCAAATATATGCTATATCACAGCTGTTAACATACAAAAGGCGTTTCACATATCAAGGTATATACAAACAGGATTGATTGATTGAGTAAAAAATCCCACACGAGTCTGAATATGTTTCTATTGTCCACTAGCGCGCCTCGTGATTCTTTGTAATTGAACACAGTTGAATCGAAAACATAATTCATAATAATTGAATGCAAAAACCTCAAAGATTGCTTGCATTCAGCTCTGCATTCATTCAGTCTAATCGTACTCTTACATAACAATCATGAACACATCGGGTATGTACAACAGTACTGTATACGCCACCTGAATTTCATATGGCCGTCGGCCTACACATAGACTATACATTCAGACATCTTAAGAGCATCTTTAGAGCAAACTCCCACTTACTTATAACTGGTTACTATGATTTACACACGCAAAGCATGACATATGGCTGCTATGTCTGATTTTACATGGGTCTATACTGTTGTAGGGGGTGCGCCTTAGCGTCGTTTCGTCGTCGCTTCCCATCGACAGATTGGTGGACATGTATTCACAAAAGCATGCCTTATCATCCATATTCTGCAGCCCTTACATGTCACTGTAGCAAACGGAGCTATTCGCATGACTAGCTCCGGTTATAACAATCGTCACAAATCATACGCTTTATTGGCAAGAGGCCTCTTGGGTATATCGTGTAGTTCGTTGACTATATATCGTATATCGTATATTAACCACATGATGGCTAATACAGGATAAAGCCGGCTTCCGGTCTGTACTTTATTGCCTTTGTTATGGGTTCACCTTGGCGGGGCGTCTACAGTGGGCATGTATTCACACAAATGGCCGCATCCGGTTGGACACCATTTGCTTTTGCTGAACCAGTCTTTCATGTGCGCTATATGACCGCCGTGTGAACAGCCCTGGCACCATACGTAGAGGCCCTTTACGGGTTGGTGACTGCAAGTAATAAAACAAAACATTTACGAATATATTTTGATTTATTTTGATCAAACGTTAATATTTTACCGCTTGCACAACTAAACATTGATCGAATTCGATGGAAAATTTCAAAAGGCACATACATATGACATGTTAGGAAGCTTATTTTTAGCTCAATAATAAGTGTCTATGAAAATCTGTTCTCGCGTTTACACATACAAAAGATGACGGACTGACTGATAGACGAACAGAGAGACTGGCGGCCTAAAATACCTCAATTCCATATTCTCTAACACTTACCATAAGCTACATGTGTGCACATGATTTTGACACCGGTCGCACATCCATCCCGATCTCAAAAGCGGTTTATTGCACTTTGCACAATTCGTATGAATCGTGGTCGATCTCTGATTGAGTCCTTCTACTGCGCCGTGTCCACTTAGTTTCATCACACGGTTTGCAAGGGAGTACATACGGAAACGCTGCAGTAGGTCTAGAACAAAACAACGAAACAACTGCATGTATTTTCTTTGGGCTGCGCTTGTAAAGTGATAATTGTAAGCTTTTGCTTAACAAAAACACTTAAGTTTCATTAAAAGGTTGGCAAAGGAGTACATGCGGAAACGCTGCAGTAAATCTAGAAAAAAAAGGTAGAATAGTGCATGTACGATTTACTTCGAAACCTCAACGTTTTGTGAATACGAGTGTTGATATATTGAATATGTATGCAGGACAACGCAGTTTGCAAGCGAGTACATGCAGACGTGCTGCAGTAAGTCTAAACGAAAAATTGAAATTCTGTGAACAAATGAATAATGTTTAGCGCAATTGTATTGCTTAAAATGAACCATGATAATATTAAATAAAACTGTCCAAGGAAAGCGTGCAACAGATTACATTAGTTTGGCACCGCATTACCAATTCGATTATTTGTTTATAAACTTCTATTGACTTTTATCTATTGACTTTGATTACGATAGAAAAACGAGTGCAAAGAATCCATAACGTTATACTTCATCTACAAGTAAGAATCCTTGAGTATTTTATTAGTCAGGGTATTATCGTTATTATTTGCAACATATTCATTGCATTGCCGTTCTGAAAGGGCTTTACGGATACATTGTACATGTACAAGAATATGTTATGCAAAGCCAAACTCAAGGCGGTTATTTTACCTATGTAGGACATGTACCACTGCTCCTGAATGATCTCGTCCACGTGTTGTCTTATATTATCGCCCAATACGATCATCACAGTTACCGACATCTGCACATCACCCTACAAAGATTTGAATTACTAGTATCTAATCACCGGCGCATCTCATCTTGTTTTACTTGTTTTTCTAATAACTGATTTACAGAACATGCTTAATTTCTGTACGTTTTTTTTACACTTAATAATTAGATGCTTTATTAAAGATGATTAAATTAACTGATATTCAGTGCTGGTTTATCTCAAACCTACATTATGATTCTTTTCAATATAAACATGCGCAGTTTTACCATATCAAAATCAAAAATATTTATCAAATTTCAACATTTTCAAGCACGCCTAATTCGTTAAATTATGACAGTTACAGTAAAGGAATATCTCTAAATTTGTATCCAAGCTAACGGCATGTTTTTTCGACGCAATGTATCTTCCCCTACTTTTTTATTGAATAATGATCGACCATGTCTCCTCTTTTTTTCGGCTTTTTACATATTGCCTACCTTGTCTGCGTAGTGCTGCAGCATATCACACACGTGCTGCTTGAATTTCCACTGTGGGATGAGGTCAGTGAAGCAGGGAGTCGTCAGCAACTTTTGCCTGAACAAATAAAAAAACCCTTACAGGCTCATAAAATTACACTTTTCAGGACTAGAATATAATTTGTGAATAACTTAAGCTTCATGAAGCTCATTCTATTCAAACAAATGCTACCGTCAACCGACAGTTTAATATAAAAAAATATAGTGAATCATATATAGTGAATCAAAAACAGAAAACATTGGTCTTCTTGTCTGGGTATGGGCAGCCGAGTGGTGAGGGTTGAGCGAGTGAAATATATGTATTCATGTTATATGCTTATATATTTCATAATAATTCAAACCTTTTCAAACACTCACCTAACGAGAATCGAGGCATCACTAGCCTGCGTGCCTATGCTGATGTGGGTATCGGCATTCGAGTGGTGCGGGTGCAACGAGTGAAGCGACTGCTGAGGAGACTCTCCACTCATGGCTTTGCTCATATCCACACGCAGTTGGAGGGCTTCCTCGGGTAGCTCGCTCTCCTGTCAAAAACAAGATATTATTATGTGTAAGGGCCGGTGAGGTGTTAAATATGGACAATACCAATCTTTCAAGCCACAAAGGTTTTCTTTTTTCTCATAAACGAGTTGGTCTCTTTTCTTTCTCTTATTCAAACCTAAAGCTCTATTTTTGATGCCTATGCCTCGGAGGAAAAATTCGTCAACATTAGATACCATGCTTATCTTAAAGACCATTCCATCCCAACTGTTACGCGTTTAAGTATTGTTTAATAATGGAATATTTTCACTGGATATGTTACCTCAAAATCTTAACCAAAGTAGTATGTTTCTTCATAAAGCTAACGATATTTTCAGACGAGTCCTATTCCTCCCTCCTCCAAAACCTACGTATTTCGTCATTTCCTCTTCATCCATCCCTTACCGTGCCTTTCTCCTCCCCATGCCCCCTAAATCCAAGCCAGCTGCTTCTTTTCGTCTAGTACCTGTGCATCCGAGGCAACCTCCATCTCCTCATAATCATATCCCCCATTGTGATCTATGTCGTCATCCGCAAGGAACAATCTGCTCTGACTCGCGTCGCTATGGCCGCGTGCGATGTTGCTAAGGGTGCCGCCCTCGCCCTCTGAGTCGGAGGAATCGCTCTCGCTCACTATTGAAACACAGACGAGGATAATTGGTTACACGACACGCTTAAAAAATATGTTTCATCACTATGTGTCATACTTCGTATTTTAGATGAATCACTCTCGCTCACTGGAATCGAAACGATTGGTTTGTTAAAAGTAAAGTTTAAAACCTTTTCGTCAAAATGCTATTTTACATTTTTAATCGATAATCAGTGTGCAAATTCCTTGGATAGAACTTGTTACACTTGTTTGGGGATGTGTTTTGTCATGGTTTCATGCCAAGCGTGAATATAAGGACAGAATATGCTTATTTCTACACAGCAATGAAATTCAGACTTCAATATTTTAGACAAAAAATAAAGTAATTTTGCAGATCCTACATGTACCTGTTGAGGTGTCCCCGGTATCTGCTGAGTCCTTGTCGTATGTTCGCGGCTCCTCTTTTTCTCCTGAAGCAAAAGATGAGACAATGCACACATTGCAAGGGTAATCTTTGATACTTAAACATTGAACCGATTTACTAAGCCATCATTCAAACAAGGCTGGTTATATAAAACAATCGGTCGCCTTCGACAATTTATAACAGTCATTCTTGTGAACTCCGTTAGGGCTCTTTCTCAAATCATTTTTTCTATAACATATCACAAAATTATATGTAACAAGCTCAATGGTAGTCTTATATCGAATCAACATGTAAACAAATTACTGAGGAAAACCGTTTCCCAGATACTCGCTTGTAATATGTGACCAAAATATCCATCAACATTTGCTTAGAAAAGTGTCATAAACGAAGCAACTGTTCATTAACTTCATTCTCCTTATTCCGTTTCCAAGACACGTCATGGCCGACACAAACTCATTAAACATTGCTATAAATTGCTAGAAAAATGCTGTAAATGAAGCAACGTTCCAGTACCTTCATTCTCCTTATTCATTTCCATTGCTCTGAGACTATTAAGCAGCCGTGGCTTTGGCAGCTGAGCAGCTGGAGGCGTGTTGGTCTGGCAGCTGAAGAGCAGGCTAATCAGCTGCCAAGAATGGCTCACCTTTCAAATAAGAAGGAAATACAATGTATAATAATTTCAAATTTGGTACGCATACATTAAACCTCCGTTGATATTAACGCAATTTTTTAAAAGTTTCGCACATTTTGAATATGTTGAGGTTTGACTGGCTTAACAATCCAAAACAAGTACAGAAATACTTTCATACATAAGACCTGTGTAAGACCTATCAGGCTTTTAAGTGCAAGTACAATCTTTGGCCGCATGCTTATAACAGAACCCTGTATCTGACGTAATTTCTTTGAATACATGTAGCTTGAAGTCCGGATAATCTGTGCCATAATTGGGGCCGGTTCCGAGGCCCTAAGGTTTTCGATGGCCAGCGTACATCAAGACGAAACGGTGAATTTCTCAACGTAGACTAGTATTTGGCATGTACCATCTGACCTTGACATGTTCAATGTATGCGTCCCTTTAATTTACCATTAGCCACTACAAAATATTTTTTCATCCCGATAAATACATTTGCCCTAAGACACATACCTCGGGGCGTTGCAATGTTGTGGCCACATCAGCGTTGTGTTGGCAAATATCTTGCACCGATTTGCCAGTCAGCTTGTAGCGGCGCGCAGACTCCGTGAACCAGGACATGTCAAGTTCCTTAATAACATTCAGATAAAATTGTACACACGGTTTATCAAAATTTCAATACAGATATATCTGTATTGAAATTGAAATAGACTCTTGCTGATGGGAACATTTTTATTTTATTAAGTATGACCGAATTAAAGCTATTGCTAATGTATCTAAGCTCACAACCATCAACCTTTTCGGGGGCCCTCTTTAATATTTTTTTTCATCGTGCGCCCAATCAAAAATAACGGTAAATTGACTTAATTTACACATTTTTTTTTCCATCCTCAACATAACCCCAACCCCTTTAAGCGCAGCTACTTTTTCACCATGATTTCACTCATTATTTACATGTAACACGATGAGTTGATTATTATCGGGTAGTGAATGCACATAAACTGTTCATTCTTTTCTTTCTATCAAAAGAAATATTTAAAACTTTCTCAACTACTCACCTTTTTAAGCGCCGCTGCCTCGTCACCCTGATTCCCTACATTAAACTCAATGAGTCGACTGTTGACCCGCGTGAACTGTTCGCTTTTGTCAGGCGCCTTGCGGAAGCGTGCGGGCAGGAGGGTCATGGAGTTGTTCTTTTCGGTGGTGCCTTTATATGAACAATTGAAATGAGATAAACAAAATATATTGTCACATGAGAATTGTCATAAGTTTTATTACATAATATGTTGTATAGGTTTGATGCATGCACTTCTAGTTACCGATTTCCATTGCACTTATCATAGGCCATAACAAAACCGACCCTTTCAATGGGCAATGAAGAGTAACCAAGACGTGCAAGATATTTTCATTTAGCCTACTAGTACTTCTCTCATAGCATCAAGGATCTGGATCCATTCATAGATAGTGAGTGATATGCATTCTGAAATAAACTAGTCGACGATTTCTTACTTTCTATAACCCCGGAATATTTGTAAGAATATGTCTCCATCCCGCTCCATAACGTTTCTGAACCAAAATAAAATGTTTCGGCTACAAAGGTCAATAAACACTCATTTGATCATAAACCTACCATTGACAGTGACTGAGACCTTATTACTGGTGGCATGTAATATGCGTCCCGTCGTGTCCATATGCACGCTAACGGGGTTCGCCTTGTCTGCCGGTCGCTCGGCCGATTCGAAGGAATTCGCGTACAATGTGTTGTCTTTACTGCACGTGATGAAGTTCTTGGGGTCGTTAGTTTGGAATTCAAGGCCTGGCGGGATAATTTGGAAGAGATATATCATGAAAAACAAAGTGATTAAATTTATATGCAATGCAAATCAAAACGGGACATCCAATCTGTTCGAAGAAAAATGAGTATAATAAGTATAACATTATCAAGATGTATTCTATCTACACGTTAACTTCCCAAAAGCCTCGATGAAAAGACAAAACAAATACCAAAGAGTGTAAGATGATGGCCATGTCTATTTTTTCAACGTGTCACAATCGTTTGCTACAACTTGTTACTTTCTTAATGCTTAGGGCCTATATGGGTTTTTCATAACTTCATTCATCTAATCAAACAAGCACCGAAAACGTTGTTTGATAAAACGGAAGTTTTTAAGATGTTGACTTTTTAAGAATAGTAAAGGTGTAATTTCTTTAAGTAGCACCAACTCGAAATAATACATTTCGTGTAAACCATCCCCAAAACATACCAACCTGTAACCACATCCTTGTGTTGATTAAACGCCGCAAACGGTATATAGGGCCTCCGTATATCCCACACATTGACACTGAAATCGAGCAACAAAGCACAACTGGCGATGTGATATTTGCGCTGCGGACGCCATCTTATTTGCGCAACCGCAGTGAATGTTTGCACCACGTGGCTGTTGACGGTTTGTGTGGGGTTGGTCATGTCCCATACCTAAAATAAAGGATTTGCTTATATTAATTGTTGTTTAAAGCTATATTGTGCTTAATCTAATGAAGTTAAAAGCACAATATATACATGCTTGCAATAATATGAAATACCGACTAATTGAACGAAAATGTGATTTTGGGCGACTGTTATTTGACAGCTTACGGTTTGTGTGGGGTTGGACCTACATAATTGAGATGCTATCAAAGATGATATAATGAGTAAATGAAGTGAAACAATGTTACTTCGAACGATCGGATAAGACCCAACCTTTTGTTTTGGCAGATTTTGCCAAATGTTTAAACTTACAATGTAGACCTATTTTATTGGTTTCGATCCGGAGAAGTTCTGATCGAACACCGTGAATAGTTCGTACTGAGGGATTGTATCAACTACTATACTTTATAAGCTGGATACTGATACTGAAAACTGAGTCCGTTTACCAATAATTGTATAAGATATTGATTAATCATTATTGTGTCGTGTTTGATTAGTATCATTTATGTGTTCAATGCAGCATAATTTACCTATTTTATGCGTCTGCATTACTTGTTAAATGTTTGTTTAAATCTGCAACACACCTTAATAAGTTTATCTCGGCCCGATGTCGCGATCCAATATTTTTCCTCGGGATGAAAGTCGATGGATAAGACAGGCTCACCATGTGCAGTGAACTGCCGTTCATATTTCCTGTTACATGATGAGAGCTTTTTCGTTCGTTACTGCATTCGAATATTTATACTATTCGGGGTAAAAGTTACTCTGAAAGGTAGGAACTCTGCTTTGAGATAACTGGCTTCGTTTTCTTTAAACATGACCATCAATGCATCTATATCATCGTGTTACTTATGTCGTTTCAGCTCGGGTCTTAATTTGAACTTATCACATAAATTGAGCTGTTCGACAAATTGCAATCTCCAAGTAAATAAAAATCATTAGAAAACGGAATTCTACTTGAAACATTTTGGAACACTTCGAATGCACCCCTTTATATTGTATTCTATACATTGATCGAAGCATGCGTGTATAAAACTTTTTTTTTTTTAAGTATAGGTCTATATTATTTAGAAGCTTGTTAATGATAAAACATAATAAGCTGCTTGAGACCAAACAAATAAAGGACTAAAACCACAAAATCACAAACATCTCTCCATCGCCTTACCTAGGCATGCGCATATCCCACACTTGTACATTTCCGCTTTCGAAGGCCGCTGCGAACTGGAAATACTGATGCGGGTTGAACATGATGTCGCGCACTGAGTCTGAACGCCCGCCGAATTCCTCAGACACACCCTTGCGACGCAGATCCTATGCATAGAGGAATAAGAAAATTTGTTTGGGTTACGAACAAATTCTCTGTAGGTTTATCATATATCATATTCGTTAGAGGGAAATTAGCGACAGAACTCCCGACAATCTCCTCAAACTCAAGATACACCCTTGCGACGAAGTTCCTATTATAGATTGATAGATAATGATATGGGTTCACGTAACAACCAATTCTTTAAAGTTTGCAGGTTCACGTTGTATAATAAAGGTTAGTTTCAAGAATGGCCATATGAGTACAAGAGTCCGAGCGACTGCCGAACTCCTAAGACACGCCCTTGCGACGCAGGTCCTAGGTATCGAGGAGATAAAGAGTAGGGTAACTTAAGTAAATATTACGAACATAATTCAAGTCAAGTTTCTTAATGTCAAACACCTACAAAGGTTATATAAAAATGGTTAAAAGGCAAAAGGGTCCTTTGTTCGTTGTTACCAAATTTAAAATCAATATATTGTAATTCGTACATCGGATCACCAATGTGTAATAATTGGGTGATACCTGAATTTAATATCAGCGATCAGCCAATAAAGCATCATCATAAAAACTACTTTATTTTTCTTTTTGAGAACGAAAATCAACTCTTTCACCGTAAAAATCACTTTTCTAATTTTCGACAATAATAACCTCCAAATACATGCACTTGTAAGCAACACAAATACGTACAAAGATCTTCATATAGCCATCCATGGACCCGCTGAGTAGTGTGTGGTATTCATTCTTGTGGAAAACGACTTGGCTCACGGCGCGCTTGTGTTGCTGGTAGACTTGTTCTATAATCAGGAAAGAAAAGAATAAATAAACAAATACGTTGTAAAGCTTTATTGAGTAAGTGAATAACATAAAAGGAGTCAAATTTTAAAATGCCAAATCCGCGTCAAAGCTTAAATCTAAAATAACTTAGGAAAAGCGTGATCTTTAAAATATTCGGGATAAGGACATTATCGATTTGCATTTTTTTACGTTGACAATAAACAAATGTGAAACAGGACTTCAGTCTTCTGTTCCGAAAAAGCCCCAACTGTGCTTCGGTTAATTAAATTCCCATACAAATAAAACTAAATGATATTTAAAAAATGTGTTTAAAAAAGTTATTGCACCGAACCGTCTCCTCAGCCCATTTGAGTTCATTTATAAGAACATATGAATATAAACACTACACACCTTGTTTGTTTGTCGACGACTTGTTGAGGTTCCAAGTGACCACAGCGCCATTCGTAGCGGCCGACGCAAGAATGTGATCTACATAATAGCAAATATGGATCCAATAGGCATACTTTATTAACATATTTTTGGGATGGTTTAGAGGTTTATTTCGAGTTTAGGGACATATTTATTATGCTAGCTAACCGATATTTGGTTGTGCCAAAGATTATTCGCCGAAGTTACCAATTTAACGAGGTTTTACCGTTGACTAACAATGATAGTCAACAGTCAACTCTTGAACGAGTTCTTACCATCAACCGGGTTCCATGCAACTGCCATCGTGGAGTAATTGAGGTTGATCTTTCCAACACGCAAGTTCCAGCGCTCTTTGAAGGAATCCTCCTCCATACTGAACACCTTGAACACTGGACGAGAAAAAAAAACATCATTTAAAGGGTCTTACCGGAGAAATATATCCTATAACTCTCACTATAACTACAAAAAATACCCTATTTTACAATAACAAAAATTATATAGACCTTTTTTTTATATAAAAACCCGTTCATGCGCAATAAAAACATTATGGAATTCGTTTGTAAACCAGGCTAAGTTTAATGGTAAAACAGATTATGCTCTTACAAAAACGTTTATAGAAAGATGCCAAGTACAAAAATGTTATGAGTGAAATAATAAATATGGCATTATACTACTATTAAGCGATGATGTCAACCTGTGTTAATTTACTCCTAATCATCAAACTGGGGATATACTAGATGCTCCAGTGCTATTAACATGTCCTGAAATCGTTAACTAAAGATTTGGTTTCAATACAAAACAACCTATAGAAAAGATCAGGAGATAAAGTGAAATGTTACCGTTTCTGCCGGCAGCGACTACCTGTGAACAGTCTTTGTTCAGGCTCAGGCAGTTTATTGGTACATCCACTGTAGTTTTGAACATGTTGCTCAATTCATATGGGCATCTATTCTGCAAGACATCAAAAACATGTTTCAGTTCGCAACGGCAAAGGCAAAATCGCTCCGAATTCGAAAGAGATATGACTTTAGGCTAATATGAAACGTTTTGTTTCCGATTCTGACCACTTCCAGCTTACCTTACTTAGTCAGTTTAAAGTAATGAATGAAAAGGAATATCTATATTTTGAAGGGTTTCTTTTTGATAATGTTACCTTATCACAATGACCTTCCATTGACAAGGAAGTATTTGTAAAACACGAACAGGCCCCAACCGCCCCCAAACTCGAAGGGGTATGGGTTTGTGTGGATTTTAAATATACAGTGTATTTTATATGAAAACCGCTATTTTTGGCCAATTTTGAAACTTCCGGTAGGGTGTTCTTAACCGAAATGGTCAAAAGGCATATCTACGGACCAAGACCTTTCATGTGAGCCCATAACCAAGTCTCTAAGACCTTCCGTTCAAAAGTTCTAGCCCGTACAAGCTCAAGTCTTGAAAAACCGCTATTTTGGGCTATTTTGACCGATTTGCCAACTTCCGGTTGGGTGTTTTTGACCGAAATGGTCAAAAGGCACATCTACGGACCGAGACCTTTCATTTGAGCCTATAACCAAGTCTCTAC
>LQRL01093516.1:27241-44158 GCA_001703475.1 Hydroides elegans | reverse complement strand
AAGG
This sequence comes from Hydroides elegans, assembly GCA_001703475.1. Lineage (NCBI taxonomy): Eukaryota > Metazoa > Annelida > Polychaeta > Sabellida > Serpulidae > Hydroides > Hydroides elegans. The sequence continues at coordinate 44,154 of LQRL01093516.1, read as the reverse complement.
GACCCCGCTTAACCTCAGTTATGTGATGCTGTCGCTATAGTGATTAGTCAAAGGGAAATAAGAATATGTCACGTGTCTAATTAGGCGTTATAATTGCGACGCGCGCACTCCCGCTCTTTTCTATCAGTAATTAACATAAAAAACACGAATGCGTTTTACTACTTTTAAATGATCGTGGAAAAAGGAACGGAATAGTCTCAAACAAGTGATTTGTAACGAGTGTCAAGTTTTCAAACTCAAATCAAATAAAAATATACTGAAACACACAAATGGTGGGAATATGTATAAACTAATTAAGGAAACCCTATGATAAAAAAATATTTATATGGCACAATTATAATGATTAATGTGTAAATATCCCAATATTTAAGTTATTTTTCTTGGCAAGAGGAAAATATTTTTCTTGACCTGTCAGTCATTAATTTGTTTATGTACATTCCTATAATATATTTCAACTGTTATTAAACTGTGATTGATGCAGTTTGCAAACATGATTTTAAATTAATTTGGGAAGCATATAATGAAAACACATATTATTTTGCATATAAATAATTATTTGTTTAGTTTTATGTATATGCAATGTGGTCAAACAGTTCGTTACAAGTAGAGTCTATTAAAATTCTATGATAGTTTAGCGGGCGGTTCTCTCGAATAAACATGCATGCCCATGCCATATACATGTAGTGTTTCACTCCTACCCTAACCACCTTAATCTTTAAGGTGTCTATCCTCTGACTATCCTCTGAATATCCCTGACGTTTGGACTTCGACATACGTTAAGGAAAATATGCCTTTAGTATTTCGTCTTTGTCACATTTTCTGGTAACGTGAAACTTCTTAAACGTATGCTTATGCCACTTTGCGTTTGTCTTGCCCTGAAGCGGGTGTTGAAATTACAGGCGACAAGATATTGTTCAACAAAAGCTTAAAAATAAACATTTTACCCCCCCCCCATCTAAATTGATCAAAACAAGTCTCAAATATTACTAATATGAAGAAAAAATAGCTTGGAATATTAGGTACTATGTGAGTTAACGTTACGACATAGTTTTGTCTGCACAAATAATTGTAATCAATTCCATGTTAACTCTATAATTTGTATATAAATATTTCATCCAGGACTAAAGATTAAAAAAAGAATAGACCAAAGGATCGATGCAAATACTTAGTATCAAATAAAACCCTACGCATACGTTTCACGGTTTTACCCAACATCTAAGGGTTGTTCAGAAATAGGAATAGGATACCCGTATACCGGTCGCTAAGATGTTCTTAAACTACAAGAGTTTATCTAACTTTTTATTTTTGACCTGTTTTCAAAATGGGTCATATGTTATATGACACAGAATATTTCCTTAAGTTTCCTCCGTATCATTTTACTTATTTCGAAAAGTTTGGTAGGTTTATATTTTCAATAATGAAAGCTTTATTTGTTTTAGGCCAGTTTTAAGGGCCCGTATTTATATTTCTCTCAAAAATAACTCAAAAAGAATACAACTTTAGTAAGTCATCTACTTTTAAAATAAAATCCGCATTGCATAACTCTCAATACTCTCCACTCCCTACACATTTTAATTGTAAAATACCGGTAATGGAATAAAATGGAACCAATGAAAAGCCTTAACATTCAAGAATTTGATTTTAAATGCCAATCCATTTTCATCAAAGTGCTTTGTATTGAAATAAAATAAACGTGAAATAGTGCGGTGGTAATATACATTGTAAGGAACGAATATGATAAGGTAGCATTTTGGAGTAGGACAACTATTGTTCCTGCTTAGGAAGGAGTGAAATTCGGTCTGTGATCTCCGTTTATGTCGCACAATGCAAAAGTATGGCGCTCGCGAGGAGGGTTAAATAACTCCGTGAGGAGTGAGGCCTGGGAAAATGCGAAGAAATAGTTTCATAAAATGAATGCATGCATTTGTTTTCCGATTTGTAAGTTCCAAAAATCATACATATACCTGTAACATGTGTTGTTGTCATTCGTCTTGGAAGAACATTTATAAAGTTGACGGATGCTTCACATACAACGTCACAACATGTTTTGGGACTGCTTCCGAAATTAACTTATATTCTATATTACCTTAATATGTTTAGCATTATATTGGGATTATCCTATATCGTCTTGACACATTTAGCACTTTATTAAGTACATGGCATCACCTAGTTTTAATCATGGAACGTTCAATATAGGGACCCTATTTTCATGAATTTATAAAAGATTTGTATCAGTAAAGACAAATGAAATGGTTTCAGTAGAGATGAAAGGAAACCAAAAGACTATTTGAGACCTTTCAGAACTGAATTCTACCCTGAAGGGTGAAAAGCCGACATTGCTCTTATAACAAATCCTAATGTTCATTGAGTATAAATAACAAAACGTGTTGCCTTCTGTAAGTGAGAATCAACTTTCTAACTGATTAATCGTACACAAAGCAACTTTCGCCGCTCAGACTGCGATTTTATACTTAGGGTTCATAAAACTGTTATTCTTACAAATAAGACAATTATACCGAAACAAAATCGAGCTTGCTTGGTCCTATACGTAGTTATGAAGCGTAAAATGTGACACTGACCGGGGAACTTTCTCCGTTTGATATTTGTTGAGTTTGGGAATGACTTAGCCTGTGGACATGCATAAACCGATGTCGCCGAAAATGAGATGTTTAACCTAGGGCTTATCTGCTTTGAAGGCCACAAGTCGAGGTCTTAAACTCACGGCCTACTCGGTCAAATGGTAGGACGAGTTCTATTTAATTCACATTGTATATTCTATTCTCCGTGCACGAAAAAAACTGATTCTCTAATACAGTATGTGACAAAAAATACTTAAATCCATATCTTAATATATTATGATGTGGACTCGCTCCATGGTAGGAAATCTAGTATTCTTCATTCTCAAAGGTGGCGCACTATTTGCACATTATTTTATGCGAATAGTGAAATCTGCGCATATTGCATTACTTATATGCAAAACAAAACATTGCATAATTTGTAATTTATAGTACATTTACAGCTGGCCGCAAGAGTGAAACATTTGTTTCACTAATATAACATACACTGCATCTGGGGTTTTGCCATAGAAATGTCATAGAAAATTACTTATGGTGGTCACAAAAACAAAAAGAGGCCAACATTCTACCAGGTCAGAATAAAAAAAAGAAGTATGCAAAGAATATTGGTCGCAATGTGGCTTTTGTTTTAAGATTGTCTGTGATATAAACAACTTACTGGATCAACAACGACATTTATTTCTAAACCCCTCAATCGGAACATCATTCTTTTCCGTACTGGAATAGGATTTTGTGTTTTGATATGTTACAAGACATTGCATATGTTAAGTTCAAACATAAAGTAATTAAATATATTGTCTTTAAATCATAATTATTTATATGTTAGTGATGAATCTATAAATAACATATTCTAAATCATATTAGTGTGAATTTGATTTCGATTTAAAACACTGATATACATTTTGGAATTAGCACTCAATTTGGCATGCAAACTAGCTATACATATGAAGTACATATTTGTGAGCAAGTGTTGATATGACTCTGGTCTGTTCTATAGACATCTTGCGGTTCACACATGGTTATCATAGTAAAACACCCGAGGCCATTTTGCATAATGTGCCAAAATTACGGATTCGAAATGTGGCATAATTATACAATTAGTTGTACTTACGAAGTGCAAAGTAGACAACATCTGACAATCTCTGAATTTGCCCTCAACACCTAAACCTTATATGATATTTACTTATTTCTATATTAAAACGTATTCTATATTTTAAAAATGAAATATATTGAAATCAAAATGCATAAATGTTATTGATATATTCTAAGAACGAGACCCTGATGAAATTTCAACCATACAATTTTCGAAGATATTGTGAAATTTATCAATAAGTATAACATTATGCATGAGAAGTTTGTTACTTGTACATTTTAATGGGTATTTTATTAAGGTACACTAATATGAACAGAGAACATACATAGTTTTCAATGTTTTTTTTTTAATTTCTACAAGGATATCACTTCTTGCCAACGATGAATATTATCATGATGTATCAAGGTATATCTAATAAAATCTATGCATCAAAATCGTTATTTCAAAATTCCTTGAAGTGTGGTTTTGACATTATTGAAATCCGCGCGATATGTATTCCATCAATTTGAATAGCACACAGCGTAAAGTACGTAAAGCGTGCGTTATTGGATCCTCGCGGTGTCTGGGGGTTCCTAAGTGCCACACAAAAGAACGTGTCAAATCGCGCGACAAACGAATCGCAAAGAGGGATTATCGTGCGTATGTGACACCTCCTTAAAACGGAGAATGCATAGGACAAGAGGGGAATATAAGCCCCGATCGGGGGTGATGGGGGAGGGATATAAGATCTAGGGGAATGTGTTAAACTCGCGTCTAGTATGTTGGAATTCAAAAGGGAATAATATGTTGATAAACATGAAATGTGAAACAGCACTGGTACGGATACACTGTAGTGCCAATTAAGAGTTGAAAAGCACGTCCTTCACAAAAGAAAACGAGGACAGATTTTTATTCATACGTTTTCTTTGGATGAAAGAATGATTGCATACCGAGCCTGGGTATTTAATTGTCGTTCATTTAAAAGCTTTGTCCTGCTTTTAATTTTGAGTTCACTTCTTTTAAATTGCATTACATTCCTATATCTTTGAGAAATAACAACCTTTAATGTAAAAGACTAGGCATTTCCTATGCAACAATTAAGTCTTACAAGAGTGTACATGTTTCCTCATAATTGCAGAGCAGTTATGCAGTACTAAAATCTAGTCCTATTTTGCTTTTAAAGCGACTATCGCGGAAACAGTTAAAAAGGGTTATGATGTATTATGTTTTGAAAGTCTTATGGCATAAATAAAAAGCATGTTCCAAACAATTAAACTCCTTCAGCAAACCCCCACGACGCAATTATTTGATCGCGAAGTCAACCCAGTTCAAGGACTAAGTTGAGCCCCAACACATACACATGACACAGACCATGTGACCATTGTCTTTTAATGTACTCGATTCGAATTTTGGACACTTCGGCCCCTACCACTTCGGCCCCTACCGCTTTGGCCCCGATTGGACACTTCGGCCCTTTTTGGAAAAGACACTTCGGCCCGTGTCAAGACACTTCGGCCCCTCATGAAAAGACACTTCGGCCCCTAGCTAAAGACACTTCGGCCCCTAGCTAAAGACACTTCGGCCCTAGATTCCAGTCGGTTATGGTGAGGATAGGCTCATCTACGATCGCTGCAAATTTCAAAAAAAGTTTAAACAGCTCATCTTATTGCCAGCGATATTGATTGGACTTAAATTTCAATTTATTTCGCAGTGATCCTAAATAGAACCAAACTCACCAAGATGGTACGGACATACGCTTTCCAAATTGTCTGCGATCGATGCGAAAATGCAGCGAAAGTATTATAATCCAGCGATATACGATTAGCTCTATATTCTTTTAAGATTTCGCTTTGATCTCAGCGAATTTCGCTCGAATATGCCTACAGCGTAAGCCCTTGTCGTCGTTTTGCCAAACAATGTGTAACAGTGTAGTTGATACAATTAACGATAGTGTATAACAACTGAAGGGCTCCATGCAACATTGTGTTAAGTCTGAAATTGATGTTTCGAGAAAACTCAAGCTAAAGATATTTAGATAAAACTGAAGCTAGCTTAGTTATTTATAGGCCGATTTCTACGCAAAAAGTATGTGATGAATGCATTTACTCATGCGCATTGCAATATGAAAAGAAGTTGTAAGAAAACATAGCGATTAAGTTTAAATAGTGAAAAGAATGAATAAATGACCATGCAAGTCTATAAAACACGTTTCAACTTTCTCCTTTTTAGCGTGCAACAAAATGTTATATTGAATTCCATTGGTCTTATACAGTTAACTAAAATTTAACACAATGTTGCACGCGAATATGGCTAAACACGAATTATGCTAAGTAAATAAAACATTTTGTTGCACGGAAACCATCGCGTAAAAAGCGCGCACTATATAAGCTATAGTGTACTTGTGTTAAGTCAATATAACACAATGTTGCACGGAAATATTTTGCGAAAGGGTGTGTGCTATATAAAACAACTGTGGCTTGTGTTAAGTAAATAAAACATTTTGTTGCACGCGAAATGTTAAAAACTTGGTACTTAACACAATGTTGCACTGAAAAAGTGTTTTCTATAGGGATAGATAAGATATAAGCTTCACACAAATAATAGATAATATCGACATGAGTATATTCCAAGTAAAAAATCAAAACCATGTTAAGTAGACTTAACACAATGTTGCACGGAGCCCTTCAACTGTTAAAAAGATGACAATCACTAGCCAAAAAAGAGGGAAGACAATACCTGTAACAAGTATGTATTACATACAGGACCAGGCACGAAAGCAAAATGATATGTATAAAGTGAAACAGGGGCACTCTTATGTGGTATATGTGTAAGGGCTCTTCTAAACCCGTAAATCGAATCTTTGGTTTGGTGGTTGGTTTGATCCGTGTACAAAGCCACATCTTCATAGAACCATGCTTATACGGATAGGATTCAAAAATATGTTGATTTTTGCTATTTTCGTTTCCCCTTAATCATCACTTTACCGAAAATCATTCATACATTACTCTGGAGATGCACTAAAAGTCAAAGATAATCCAAACTTAAAATCCAGTTTATTCGTATTTAATTAAGATTAAAAGCATGAAAGAAAGCATGCATAGGCAACTACACCTGAGTAAAGGATATCCTACCCATTCCCCAAGTGTAGCATGCTTGACTTGGGACTGTTTCTCGTGAAATCGGTGTTGGTTCTGAAGCACCGCTCAAGCACCCTTATGTATCTCCTTCGGTCGCACTTCACGACAATGCATTCAAAACACGAAATGTTAGCTCGAAAAATCAACAGCGATTTAACCCCGCTTTTGTTGTGTTTAATTCCACATGCAACGAACGTGTGTGGTGTTAAAGGGGGATGGATTTGATGTAGGGGTGGGGGCGAGGGGTTGATGTACGATATGCATTTTCTTTCGAATATCGTAATACCAAAAAAATTGGTTTTGCAATGATAGAATAAACGTGAATTGAACTTCTTTATTGTGCACTTAGCTACAAACCAATGATAATATTTCATATAAAAAATCTGACTTCTTTTTTGCAGTACAGATAAAATAATCCAGGAAAAACTACCTTAAATACATGTACCTGTAAGTCCATCATTACTCCTGAATACCATGTTATGATATCAAGTTTATAAAAAAATACAGTCATGCATAATTCAAGAATTTAAAAACACAAAAATGGGGTTCAAGTATATAAATCTTGCTTGTTTCCTTTGCGGTTTGTTTTCACCCACTGATTGTTCATCCTGTGTTCAGTGCAGTATTAAGACAACAGCCTTTAAAGGCAAATATAAGTATAATCGGAAACTACTATGAAATGCAATGCATTAGAAACAAAAATGAAATCAGAACTTAGGCGAAAGGGGTAAAGCACCTATTTCAAGATTTTTGAAAAGCTTAAAACCGGAAATATAGAACATAAATCCTGGTGATCAAATTTTGATTTTATATCATTTACATGTCTTATAATATGTTGCACTGGCAACTTCTAAATCTGAGTAAACTTTACAGAAAACTTTATTTTAAATTGACTGAGAGTTTAAGTCACTGCCTAGGCACATCATCCCGATTTGTACTACATGTATAATTCTATTTTACACATTAATCCGTCTTTTATTAGCCATAATCTGAAATCAAACTACAATATCGTGATGAACATAAGGTGAGCAAGATTACACATATGGTGTTTTATGAGCTCTTATCTATATGAATCTTTGCATACTCGACTGAATCAATGTTTGGTGATCTTCGTTTCATGCACAACCCGATCACCGATAAATATTTAGTCATAGCTTGTATTTTTTATTGCTCAAGTTATATGGATATGTAATGAAGTGTGGGTTTAGGAGTCGCATAATATCCCTGCAAATTGTTATATTCGCCGAAATCGTTTGAACAGACCTTCGCATTGAATTGACAGTTAAAGCCAAAAGAGAAAAACACAATTGAGTAGATATTTTTACACACTAAAACCTAAAAACAATGTGATAGTGAAGCTCTTAGCTCGATGAAAGGATTTAACCATTATGTTTCAATCGGTATCCGGTCAAAATGTCGACGGTCAAAATGTCGACGGTCAAAATGTCGACAATTTTGGCAACATAGGTCAAAATGTCGACGGTCAAAATATCGACGGTAAAAAAAAACATAACAATCATAAATAAAACACAACCTTACATTTCTCAATTTATTCACACTATCGACATTAACATGTATTCAATCGATACATAATCCGAACACTATTTACAATATGCATGTTCTTTCTCTGTGCAATCGTTGACATAAATGGACCATTCATCTAGATACTCAATATTTTCCAACCTTTACTGTTCTGAATCTAATCTCGCGCATGCGTAGACTATATTAAACGTTCATTCACATACAAAATCTGTTAGATACAAAAATGGTCAGGTGACACATTTAACTAGCATATAGCAATAGATTGATACCCTTCGTTACGGGTCCGACACATCATATGATGTTTCACATATCAGCCATCCATATTCTCGGCTTTGACTGGTTACTATGAATTATTGGTAACGGATAACCAGTTATGAAATACGAGTGACAATAATATCTTTTATCAAATAACAAATTGTAGACCTATGTTGTCAAATTTGTCGACATTTTGACCGTCGACATTTTGACCGTCGACATTTTGACCTGGATTCGTTTCAATCATATATATTTTATATTCATATATCATATATCTAACTCGGGTGCATGTGACATATGTCAGTAGCCCAAAAAAAGCCCTGCAGCCCCGAACATCCGCCTCTCAAGTGTTTAATTCCTGTGTTGAGAAGATGCCATGTTTGCCCTTCGCACACAGTCAACCACTCGTCACGTGGTCTAGGGTCTACTTTTTTGGCAGGGGATTCCTGTTAAAAATAGTGCATAAAATATGAAGAGAGAATGTTTAGAATTTGCAGTGACGATTTCAGAGCTTATACATCTACAATGATCATTAAAGGAAGAAAACTGTAAGTTCTAAAGCATTGCGTACGGCATACACTACTTAATCTTTATATACGTTCTTTGACATCCAAGAGTAAGCATACCCATCTTTTAGGTAATGATAAAAACATCAGATATGAACAGTAACTTTTGATCAGAACCCCTGCATTTGACATTGTATAAAGCCCTTAAAATATATTTTCCCATGCGTGCCCTAGACCAAGAACATAATATATGTGCTCATCAATTCAATGTTAAGTTTGCATTTGATATAGTCGCAGATATAGTTGATTATAAAAAATGTTACTAACTAGAGATATGCGATCTATTCATATAAAGGGTTTTAGTTTTAAAAAATCGTGGTACTTACAATTGTACAGCATGTATTTGTATTTGAGGGATCATGAGTGTTTTCATTTTGAAGTCTAGACGGATTTAAAACAATGGCGGTCAGAAATCAACTATGAAATTGAATAAATATGGAAGAGATTTGCACTTAAATGTTGATACACCTGGTGCTATCCTCCATCTTTTTTTAAATGATTATTTCTTTGTACCTGATTCGATACTTGGCGAATTCCTTGTCCAATGTGATTGATTCATACAATCGTTTATATAACCAAACCAAATGATGATAGCTCCCTTTTCATGCACATCGACGCTTCCAACTACGGATCGCATAATCTCGTCATCAGGACTCGCGCAACGTCGAATAGAAGTAAATGGACGTAGTTTTGTCCTTAATGAACGTTATTTCGGAAGTTATTTTCTCCACTAACATAGAAACTTCGTTCAACTGTGCGACGAAACAATATGTTCTTTCGACGTCTCGTGATGTGACACGGACAACCGTTGTCAATTGGTATGTTTTCGCGCGACAATTAATTGACGCACGGTTAATATGACACACGTGCTGTAAACATATACTGGGTAACTGTGCGATAGTTTTGAGATGTTTATAATTTGTCGGGATAGAGTGAATTACTTTTTGATTCGAATTGATGATGCTTGTTGTTACATGCAAAATACGAATATATATTCATTTGAGAAAATGAATCAATGCTGGTGAAGAAAAAATCGAATTTGATTTGCAGATTGCCAATAACCTGAAGTAGATAAAGAGCGTGTTTGGTATGCAATAAATATTGCACCCTTAGAGAGGATATAAGTAGCATAGAAGATATAAACCTCTCGATTATATGTAAAATCTTCTCATCCATTTATCTATGCAATATTTCTTGGGTCTCCAAATTAAGACCTCATTATCAGTAGCTGTCTACTTAAGTTTGCCTGTTTTCTTGATAATTTATTTCAATCGCCATCTTAAGTGCGTCCCCCTAAGCATGCATCTACTTGCGCAGATAAAGCTAAGTATGTGCTTGAGCGATAATATGTCATGTACCCTATTATCGTCCACAGTGTTTTTAAAGGTTAGGTGTTAAGTAAAACAAGGCTCGGTGGCAAATAAGTCAACATACGGAGGCTAGATAGATGTCACTTAAAGGCAGGTGATTTATTCAGTCAAGGTTAAAGTTTAGTTCAAGTATGGCCCCAGTAGTTTTTGGTTTAATAACCCACTCGGCAAGACGTCTACGGACGTTGAGAGGACGACCTAATTTGGGCCCGTATGAAAGTTTTCCGGACGTCATTATTCGTCGCGGACGTTGAAAAGACATAGCAGCGACGTCGCGTCCGAATCGAACGTAGGAATTACGTTCGACGGACGCCGGGACGTAAAAAGACGCCCGGAAAACTTTCATACGGGCCCAAAGTAGGTCGTCCTCTCAACGTCACGACCGAATTCGACGTATTTTGGACGACCCTTGCCGAGTGGGAAGAGGTTTTCAAGATGAGACAGTATATCACCTGGTATTTATACAAGGTCCTACTTTAATCTTTACTTACATGTATGATTTCTTTCAAAGGAGTTTATAAACTGCGGATTTCTGTATCTTAATCCATGATTTAGATATAGCCATTTACAGCTTCTTGATATTTAGTAATTATGATTGAAATTATAGCATACGGTAGGCCTATCTCAATTTTAGATATTCTTATCGTAGTTGAAAAGAAGAGTACAACACATGATAATCGAACAATAATATATATTTTTCACCAGTTTTCGACATCATATTTGATTTTATTTTAGTTCATCCTGTTATTGTCTGAAATATATCCTTAAGGCCACATTTACCCGCTCCGAAATAACACTCAAAACGCAAATTATGCGCTACAAACTTAAATCCACATTTGTATAAAAACATAGAAGATAATCCTATAGAAGATAATTCTGTTCAACCGAAAAGCGCAAACTAATTTGATTTTTTTCTCGGGTAAACGCGGCTTTAACTGGACAAAAAATTATATGAGCCAATCGCCCAAGAGATCAACTCAGTAACTCAATTAACTGTTCTATGACTCATTTTCTGAAAAGATCTGTCCGGGTTATATATGCCCATATTAAATGCAAGTGCCCTCAGTGGTCGGGCCATAATTTCCAATAATGGGCAATTGGTGTGCCAATGATTAGGCATCTGGCCTGTACCAAAGTTTTTTTTTCTCGAAATACTTGTTGTAAAAAATAATATAATGCCTCAGTCATCAAACAAACATATATTATCCTATTCTGAATATGATTCGAGGTAAAAAACTTTAATTATCTAACCTCAAATGTTCCTTTTTTTCTAAAAAAAGGAGACTTAAAACCAAACCAAACAATGCGACTTATAAGAAGAGTTATATTCATCAAATAACATAGTGACCACGATCAGTTTGACAAAAAATCTTGATAGAATAAGTAAAAATAGCAACGTTCGCAAATGATTAATGATAGTTTAAAGACACCGAGTCAGAAGCTATTTTTCGGGCTACGAGATAAAGTGACCATTACTTCATACATCACCTACTTTATTTGACGCTGTCACTGTGGTATGTAAAGATTGGTGACATCAAACGTCCAAGCAATGATGTTGCGTTGAGACAAAAAATGCAGCATCTTAACTTCATTAAATGCGATGAAATATGGACCACACAGATACCACACACTGTCTCCGCAGCTAATGTTTAATCGCTTCGTTAATTATCGCTTAGTGTGTCCTCAATAGTGTTCGATTCATTTGTTTAATTAAATGGTTTAAAAGGACAAAATGTCGTTAAATAAAGTGTGACCTCAATAGTATTCGATTTATTAAAACGTATCGAAAAATATATTGTGAAGTTGTTTTTTTTTAGCTTTTGTTGAAAAGCGATAGATTTCTTATATATCTGATTTTGCCAATTTGGGAGCATTCAACAATTTCTGTAAGCAAATGCGCTCCAAATGTAACGTCCGCTTAAACTAAAAATGATGATTCCATATTTGGGGCAATATAATTAAGTGTTTGATTAGAAATCTGAACAATATACAAGTTAGATATTTTTTAGATATAAACAATCATAAAAATACTATTTTGCTAAATAGAATATCAAGGAGTATATCGATTCACTATTTTCAAAAACATAAAGAAATAATGTTAGCATATAATTAATGATAACTGTAAAAAAAAGAATGAATATAATTTAATCTTATTATTCCACACCACTTTAAAAGTAGCTGTGTAAATTGAATAAAAAATATTAACATATTTTTTCATCTCCATTATGCAGGAGGTTTTTTTTAGGTATATTTGTCTTTTGTAATAGAATAAGGGATTTCCAAAATGCTATTTTAAGAGTATTTGATTCTCTCAAAGAACCAGGTCATGTTCAATTCTAAATATGCTTTTGAAAATATGTCATAAACTACAAACAATAAGATATACGATATTTGAAGCAGTTCATTTGTTTTGGGGTTTCCGATTATAGTGGTTTGCGTTGCGTATAAACAAATTGATGCCTTATTGAGAAACAGACGCAACCCCTAATTGAGACATCTTCCTTCTCAATCAATCCAAGAACCGGAACTCACCGTCTTTCTAATTTGGATTTACAAAGTGCAGGGCTTAAGGTTCGATCGTCCATCAAGTAGCATTAACTTTACATCCTGAACTGCTCTTTAGTGTCAAATCAATATTATGATGTCATTATTAGAGCAATTTATGTCATATTTGGAATATGAATCGTATATGTGACATGATCTTTCAAAATGTGATTTTAGGATGTTTATTGAAAAAGGAAAATAAAAAGAAAACAAATGTGCTGTGTCGTTGCGGATGCGGAGTGATGCTTCGACTAGAGTACGAATATATTCAATCTATTTGAAACGGTGTGGCTTCATAAATATCAGTTTGATAAATGTGACCCCATCAAGATTTCGTTCTAGTAAAGTGAATATCACAGACTTATTCGACTGCCAAACTTAATTCAAGATCTTTTGGCGATAAAAAATGTTTTTAAAAATAAAGGATATGATTTCAATTTATGTCAGCACATGAAATATGGGTTTGTGCCACTGATAAAAATCAACACTGGAGGTATACTGGGTCGCAGACATTGAAACAAAGATAAATCGACAGGCAGAAAATAGGAAGAACACATTATCAATCAAAATGGTTGTCAGCTTCTCTACGACGTTCCACCGATAGCGTGTGAACGTCTATTCGTATAGTTGGCCCCACATACAGTTTGAATGTTCAAAACCTCCGAAATGGCTATATCAGCCTTTTCAGATTTGAAAATTAGGCACATAGTTTTAAATGCTTACTGTTTGATCAATGAAATGCTCATTATACGTATACGTATGATGTATTCACAGACGTGCATGGGGGTATACATACTGGTTGCTTGTGTGTGCTCCATAACTAAAACTGCAAGAAAGGCTATACGATTATCTCAACAATTTTTCAACGCGTATTTAATATACCTTCATGTATGAATACCACATACATGTACATACGCTGTGATACCCGACACTTTGTACATATTCGTATCATTAACGAGTATTTGTAAATATTTCTGGCAGCCCAGCGCATATCTAAATGGCACGTGGCGGGTTAATATTGACGTCAATATTGACACTGTCGATCCCAGGAATTATTTTTGTGTAAGCAACAAATAAGTGACTGGCAAAATACCCTGCGCCCCTAAGGATAAATATGTTAATACCATTTACGACTTGTCATTCATTGTGATAAGAGGGGACTTCAATGCTATGCAGTTTCGCTAACTATAATTATAGAAAATATGCCGCGAGCTCCCTAATTACGTGATTTTGCGTTATAAAGAGTGTGTCTATTTGACAGAGGGAATCTCTCCAAAATATGCGTCATTCCGAATAACATTATATTACTGACACACTTTTAGGTTTACAAAAATGTCCTTCGCCATCACTCAATATATCTTTTTCTTAAAAAAAACCTTGTCAATAAAAGCAAGCGTAAACAAACACAAAGGCATCCAAGTAAATAAGAAAATGTCAGTAACCCGATTGCATATTGATGAATTTCGATATACTTCAGCTGTAACTTCATTGTGGTATGTTTTGTCATGTCATTATCCAATATCTATGCTATTGGACCAGATGAAAATGTATTATTTCATTATTAAATCATATAACCACGAAATTTCCAATAACCACGCCTTTGTTTATACCCACAGTGGCTGATTACGAAGACCGAGACTGCGTGTTGGACCACGACGGGACCAATGAGAAGTTGGAACAATGTCTGGAGAAGGGAGAGACTTTCGTTCGCGGGTACATGCGCGTCCTCGGAAGAGACCAGCTGGAGCAGTACAACGTCTGCTAGTAAGTACCATATAAAAACAAGAACCTTAGGGAGCGGTTACATTAAAGTAGCGATTATTATCTTTCCCTAATTAAATCGCAAGCTGCGACAAGATTATCGCCACTTCCGATTTCATGAACAAAGAAAAACAGTGAAAATTGCAAGTGGCGATAGTAATCTCTACTTAAATGTAACTGATGCTGAATCTGGGTTTTGAAATGCACGTTTCTATATTGAACTGATTTATCATTTTCAAACAAAATATATATCTATTACGATTTATCAGGGTGCGACATTTGATATTTCCATGGATAGTATATTTTGTACATTTATGTTTTTAGAACATTGATAGAATGCGGTTGCGATTCGCAATTATTTCATTCGTGGAGTTATAACTTATGATAATGTAGTCGAATAAAAGAAGAAAATATCGGTCCTATGACATTCTGATAAATCTGTTGAGTGTTTAATAAAAAAATAGCAATCATGCTCCAAGGCCATACGCGTGTTAAAACCGGAATATTGAATGGCGTAATGAATTAATATAAATAGTAGACTTCCATTGAATGATGCGTGTCCTATATCATAAGAACGGGATTAAATGTTATTTTAATCCGGATATGTATTTACACAACCACATAGTAAATTCATTTAAATAAAATACAAATACGAAAATTGCATTGTAAAGCTGTATACAATATACATACACTCTTACGAGATATTTAATCTTCTCTTAGATATTGACAGGTTTGTGATTCAAAAGAAAACATGATATCGTAAATGTTTGGATTTGTAAAACATCAGTCAAGATGGCTTTTTACCTTAATCACATATATATACTATTTAACTTATTTTGATACAAAACAATGTTAAATTGAGCGAAACAACAGATATATTCTCTAAATATTTATTATATATTTTTTGATATAAAAGTGAAATAAAGTAGTCTCCCTTTGTTATCTGAGAAACATGAATATATCATGTCGGGTGTTAAACGATACGTTTAAAATGTTTACTATACATTCAGGCAACCCTATAATTAAACCCCGGGTCCCTCTTGGTTTTTCGATTAAGACATGGTGTAAGCTAATAAATCGTCACTTTCAGTTCATTATCAAAAGAAACATTATGAAAATCACTGTCATTTTTTAAAAAAATGTTTCACTGTTTTCTGAAAAAAAAGTATAAATTGTTTCATAACGGTTGATGTTATCAGAAAGGCCAGAATAAATAACATTCCACTTATAACTGATATCCTTTCATTAGTGGCAAAAATCACCTTCAATAAACAAGGAATGAAAACACAAAAACATAAAAGTGACCTTCATAAATCAAGAAACCTAAGTAGTGCTAAGGAGTACGATGAAATCCAAGCTAACAATTATCTGATTTACGGTTTTCAAATTTTCTCGGGGTGTAGTAGCAATATTGAATATCATTCTGTCGCATTTTCATACATATCCATTACAGCCGGGACAGGGTGTATTTAGTGTGTCAAAATAGCTTAAATGGCCCCCGTGAAATACACACCCAATTATGGCCCTGTTGGGCAGGATGTTCTTTGTCCGAGCTGGCCTCGCTTTGGAATGTTTACTGGGAAGTATCGGTTCCATTTCTATATCCTAAAGTGAGTCATTTAGTGGTCAAGTGCTATCGGTTTTATTTATTTTAGATCGGGATGACACATTCCATTGATTTCATAATTGAATTATTATAATCGTGTTATTTTTTATTCATTAAATATATTTTTAAAGAATACAAATTATATATATTTCATCCTCATTTTTCATAATGTAAAAATGAGAGCAAGACAATTCGATTCACCTTTCGGCTGTATTAGTATAATTGGCGATTTCAACGCCAAAAAGAACATGTGTAGATCATATCAGTTTCTTAAATTCAGATGTCTTACGTCATCAATCTGCTATAATGATGGTCACAATCTATCATTACTACCTATTTAAAGTCACACATCTATGCCTAATCTTAAAACTGGTATTCAACCCCATTAATGAGACCGGACATTAATTAAGAGATACATGCAGATGGCATGAGCTCAATGCATCGCAAACAAGCATATCACTTGAAGAAATCTGTCGCTCCTTTA
>LQRL01093516.1:2332-27066 GCA_001703475.1 Hydroides elegans | reverse complement strand
GGGGGGGGGGGGGGGGGGTCTGTAAATCGCGATATATTTGGTACATGAGCTACAAATTATCCTAGCCCCAGGTAGCAATTAGGGGCTGTTTCCGAAACCTCCCTTTGGATTATTAAGCCATATTCCTTCAGGGACTTCCGCTACCGAAAATTTCGTTGGGATTATGTCATGCTAAAGATAAAGATTTCAGCTTTAACATATATGGGGTAATTGGAACTCAATTGTTGTGAAAATCCGAAAGTCGATGCTTAAAAAACTGTTGAGATACAAGTCCCTAAAATTTAAAATGACGTTTGTATCCAATATATGGTGGATGAATACAATATAAATTCAATTTTATATCAAACTCCTATCTCTAGAGTTCCACAATAAAATAATCTAGATTCACATTGAAACACTAGCCCCTGGACGTGATACATAAGAAAAAGAATTCATTTCAATTATAAGAAAATTCAAGATTTGAAAATATAGGAATTCCAACCACATTTAATAGAACCCTAGATATTTTAAAAGCATTTACAGACTCAAGCATTATTCGTGAAATATTCATTTCAAGGTTTTTGCCACTTTGAGTAGATCAAGGGAAAAAAACAAGACATCACTTTAAAATGCATTGTTAACTGTAACATATTCATGAGGATTATAGAACAGCGGTTCCAAAGTTCGTGATGGAAAGCTACACTTATTAACTTCAAGCTCAAATATCATGAGTTATACTTTATGGAATTATTTCATATTTTGATATGTTATGGGTGTATATCTTATCTCTAAATATATGTATATTCAATAATTTTATAATCCAAAACATACTTTTTATAAACGTTGAATCATACACATTGTCAGTCACGGGCGGTTCTAATGTTCGTGAAATGTGTCAAAATAATACTTTATTCGGTGTTAATCTTGCATTTCGGTATATATTTGGGTACCTTATAATAATATAAGCTTTTAACAACCATATTCCCAATAAGGCGAACAGTAAACGTGATGAACTTTTCTACGTATTATGTAAAGGGTTTTGCAGGGACACCTGTACTTGCATAATCCGTTAAGGTTCACAAATATTTATATCAAAGAAATATTTAACAAACTTATTAGATATTGACCTCTCTCATTCAATTTAATGATAAACCACGCTCCAGCTAAATGAGTCAATCGAAATCAATTGCCTCAAGAAACATTTAGCTTGTTAATGATTAATTTATGATTGTATTTATATAATGTGCAAACATACTTTGTAATTACTTAAACTGTTCGCTTACTTTGAAATATGGATTTTAAAGGCCAATATTACTATAATGTATCAAATATATACCGAAATGTAAGATTAGCACCGAATAAAGTATTATTTTGACACATTTCACGAACATTAGAACCGCCCGTGACTGACAATGTGCATGATTCAACGTTTATAAAAAGTATATATGGGATTATAAAATTACTTAATATACATGTATTTAGAAAGAAGATATACACCCATAACATATCAGAATCTTAAATAATTCCATGAAACATAACTCATTATATTTGAGCTTGAAGTTTATAAGTTTAGCTTTCGATCACGAACATTGGAACCGCTGTTCTAATCGTTTTGCAAAGGTGCCTCTGTTCCGACTTGGGTATCATTCTCCTTATTCTTGATAATCTGCGGCATTTCGGCCGCGAATAAACATTTTTGCACTAATGTGACAGAAATTCAAAACCCCTTAGTAACAGGTTCACGTTTTGTTCTGTCCTAGCTACAAGAGGATTGCATTTATCCAAGAATGTCTTGTAAAATGAGAGTCATAAGTTGCTGCAATAAAAGCTCAAACTGTTCTAGATCCCTCTGTTATATAACAATATTGCATTTTTCAGCGGCATATCTCTACAGTGTGGTTTAAGTTTAGGGACTAGAACATTAAAAAAAAACCTCTGCCCCAAGTCTCTACGGCAAAAACATCAAAATAACTATTCTTAATGTGGTTGATCATGGTACGTTAAATACAACTAATCACACCATTTAAGGTAATTCCCTGACATATTTTAAACATCAAACCCTTCTAAACTACACTAATCATGTAGTTTATTGACATGTTATCACAATAGGACAGTCATTTATTTAAACATCAAAGACAACTTTTTGAGTTTTTCCCATCATTTTGATAATAAGACATTTGTTTTTATTGTCTTACAATTAGTTGTAGACTCACATTTACAAAATAAATTTATCTTGGTTAAAACTATTTTCATTTAACATAATGAGAACTAGCTGATCCAAATATCTTTGAAAAATCACAAGAAAATCCAAAGGCTTTTTGCATTTGAATTATATATTGATAAACTTCAGGATTTCTTATTTAAGAACTGAAACAATTTAAGTCAATATATATATATAATTTAATCTATTTTGCTTTATCATGAGAGCATTTCGAGATAAGCTTCATTCTTTTACATTTTTCTTTCATACTAAGTTACCATTTGTCATCATAAAATGGATTTATATGAGATCAAAAAGAAATGCCGTTGTGTACTTTTTTATTCATCAAATAATTCTTATTTTAATCTCTCAACAAAATCACTTCTTTAAATGTATCTCAGGAGTTGACTAGATTTAACCTTGATGCTAAAAGTATCATATGTTACTGTCTTGATATATTTCACATTTTCAATGAGAGAGGAGATATCATCTTTGAATTTTCTTCATCGCACTTTTCAAAGCAAATGTTCATAAATAGCTCAATCGTTGATGATCTACTCCGTTAAGAAACAGACTAAGATGCATATTCATATTAAGAAATTTATTCTTTAATGACTGCAGAACTGTGAAACAAAATTTGCTAGTGGAGAATTAAGAAGGGTGCCCCAAAAACGACAAATAATTGTTCGCGGTCGTAAATATGTATTTAAGGATTATTTATGTAAGGAAAGACAATGAGGGAGAATTTATTGGTTGCGAGCGATGTCACCGATAATTACGCTCGTTTTAACGTAAAACAAGGGAAAATAATGAACTTGTTACTGAAAACCTGTTTATTTCATTAACATCAAAACAATATTCGGGGCATCCGAGGAAGATTTATTAGCTGCTATGAAATTTATAGCATGTGTCGGGTTTCTATACATGGAAGTGTTTCTATGAAATATAAATCAAAGCGGAAATAGTTTCATTGTTTTAGATGCGGTGGCAAAATAGAATTCAAAATATACTTCATTGCAATGGCTTATCATAGGGGTTCAATTCCAGTTCGGGTTGGATTGTGAAAAATATTCTAGTTTTTGTCTAAACATTTTTTTCGTATGCGTGTACCCTTGTCGTTTCGAACTAGAACATGATTTTCGAACATTTATGATAGTTTTGTGCTGCACCTCTACAGTATGTCTAATCCGGATATCACATATGCAAGCTCATGTGGTTGAGCCAAACCACCTGACCTAGAAGTAACCGGATCTGTTGATAAACTGAATATTATAATCAACTGAAATCCAATTTTGCTAGATTTCGTCCTTTTTGATTTCATATACATGTACCTACATATACATGTACATGTTTTCATTGTACCTAAAATCCTGTCTACATCGTACATACCTACCTGTATATATATTATAACGGTTTCATTATGTTTCATTTGCAGTGAGTTCAAGGGTTTCGGTCAGTGCATCGAGGACCTGTGGCGTCGCTGTCCAACCATTCGTCACGTGACATTCAAGACGTGGAAGCCATTGGTCGATCTGCTCACGTGCTCGTGCAACACGACCATCGAGAAGCATGGTAAGGGGCACGTGATTAAATAAATAGATGCATAACAAAAACAGTCTGTAATGAAATACGAATATAAATATATTGTGATAAAAAATGTGGAATAGGATCAGATTCAGATGGGTTTCTTGTCTTTTATATCAATTTAGCAGATTAATTGTGTGAAAATTTGCATATGATAATTTGCCACAAACGCATTTTTCTTACATTTTTTATAACCTTATAGAGTTCATTTATTGTGGAAAATGCTATATCAATTATTTCTGAGATAATTGGTTTATCATAAAAAATAATGTATTAAACGGTTTGTCATTTACATGTTTCTATTTTTAACATTTTGTATATTTCAACATTTCATTTATACGCAAATCGGAAATATATCAAAACCCTTTCGATATAATATCAGATTACAAATATCACTTGTTTCGTTATTTCGTAAGAAAAAATCATAATTAAAATGAGTAACTATTTTCAAAGACAATTTCTCAGTATAAACATGACCGTTTCTGATCAGTTATAGAAGGAACGAAGTTGTAAGATGTTCTCATTTGTTGTAGAGCGTCAACGTTTACCGCCAATGCTTAGAGGCAGAAATGACAATGGCCCGACTTTGCTTATATTTGCCTACCTTGTTTATATTTGCTTACATGTGCTTACATTGTATATATCTTATCTCCGATCAGAGTGCCACCATGACCGCCAGTGCTTAGAGGCGGAAATGACAGGTGCGCTCGTCAGACGTTGTGACGAATTGTACGAGTTCAACGTCAATCAAAATACGTGGGACAAGTGTGTGTGAGTGCATTTCGATTATATATATATTTATATGAAATTGAATTAAATTTATGGGCTCTTATCCATAGATTCATGGATTCTTATCCATATACTTTATTGAGTTTAAGCACATCAGATTTCTTTATCATGTGCATATGCGCGGGGGGAACCTCAATTTAAAGTTTAGATTTATATGAACATATTCATTACATAATCATCAACGAAAACGCGAAATTGAATATCAAATTCTACTCCATATACACGGTATCGTATCTGATTGCGCTAATCTACTCACAAAACGTTTGAAGCCTTTGAAAACCCATTGTAGCCACTGTGTAACTGATATTTTGACTCTGTCACTGAAGGACCACTTCGTTTCTGCCCGATTTGTGCTGGCAACAAACTCGGGTCTTGTTCCTTCGAAACTTACCCCCTACTTTCAAACTCTTAGATGAAGGGCACCCCACGACACATTTTTCAAAAAGTTGTCCAATCACCTTAAAACAACTTTACATAGGGGAACAACAACAAAGTACACTTTTTCAAACATTAAAATTTTGCAAAAAGGTGTTCATTTCTTCCAAGCCAGCTGAGCTGTTCCTCCTTTTCTAGCCAGCTTGGAGCAGAAAAGGAACTCCTTTTGAAATAATTTAACTGTTGAATATAACTCAATTACCTATTACTGATAACAAATAACATGTTATAACACAATTGCAGGCAATTACGATCAATTTGCAATTAATCATTCTCATTAGATATCACAAAATAAATAAATTATCAAAAAAAGGTGTTCCTCTAGCTGCTAAAATCTCCAAGCTAGAACGAATTTCCTGAAAATCTCCAAGCCAGCTGGGATTTGCTGGGGAACAGCTTTTATGAGGAACAGCTCGTGGGGTACTCTTCTTAGATATGTTGACAATCTTCCGTGCGATCAGTGTAACTTTAAGATTGTTTTCTTGTTCAAGTAGATTATGTAGAATGATTGCTTTTATACAATTTTCGAACATAAAGACATTAAGAAGTATTTTATATAAATCTTGATTCGTGTCGATATAAACCATCTTCTCTGAAGTCATTATATTGACTATATAGGTGTGTACATCAGACTCGAAGAACAGTAGAATCTATTCAATATATCATGCAATATATACACATGTATATCTAAGACGTGCTTAGCGACCATGTACATGGGATATTAAAGTTTGCGATTTAAATATTCATTCGAAAACCATTAATTCATCAATTCCATATTGTACTTAAAACTGAAGTTATCAAAATCGAACAGAAAGAAAACAATCAATTAACTAAAGCATAACTATTTTTGAAAAATATAAAATGAAAACAAAGAATAGTTAACCAGATTACAATAAATTGAAATATCACTTTTAATTGTTAAAATCTATGATTGAATCATACGACCGAGTTAACACTGTAAAAAATGACATGGAAGTCAAATCAAGCATCGGCCGTAATAATAAAATTGCCCATCTTGATTTCACAGTTGTTAAACAAATAAAAACAATTACAATTTTGCGGTTAGTGTGCAATATACTAAATGTGTAACTATCCATTCAATTGCATATGTTTTATTTAAAAGATAAGATATTCGTCCGAACTCTAATTAGTCCATGTGGCATTTTGATCAACCCATTGATCCTTTAAACAATGTAAAACATTAAATAGAGGCGGAAATTGGATAAGACAGTGATTTTCTTATTATGCAAATATAATGCAAAATATCTTTATACAAACTGTTCATAAATAAAAAGAAATCCGTTGATACTTCCACATCATGTTACAAACGTTAACCCAAACCAATATACCGAACTTCATTTTTATATGTATTCTTCTAAATTCAAATTTATCCAATCAAGAATGTATGTTACTCATTTGATTATGCTCTTTTGTTAACTTTGTGTACATTAGAATACATACATGTTAGAAAATGCTGTTTCATATACCTCATTTTGAATTATCTTTCTAACAATTCATTAATCATATATTCTATTATTATAACAATATGTATATTTTTCAAATAGCTTCCTAAAAGAAGACGTCCTCTGCAAAACGTCGCTCGTGACGTCAGCATGTGGAAACGAAGTCGGCCAAGCGGCGTTCTCAATGAGCAAGATCAACGAGCGAAAGACGATCGAAAAGTCGCGCTGCTACATTTCTTTAGATGACCCATATAATGGTAGGTATATAAACATTTTGAATAAATAGGGATTGATTTTGGGTAACCTGAATCCAGTCGTTTTAGTTGGATTATCTGTTCCGACAACATGTTTATGGGCCAATCACAATTAAGTGATTACGTAAACAAGAAAAGCAGTCGTTATACATGTAGGTTAAAACACGTTTTATTTTGTCGTTTTTCGAGATAAAGCCTTATTAAACAAATGAAGGGCTCCGCGCAACAATGTGTTTAGTCTGAAATCGACGTTTTGACAAAAGAGGCATCGAGTGTTTTTAAAATTGGTCATTTAGATAAGGATTGGCATATAGCCAAACGATGATATTATCATGATCGTATTGATTTCGAGCCATTGATCAAGTATAAAACATTGATATATAATCACGTGACAATTTTCAATACATTTTAGCGAAACATGTTAAGTTGACTTAACACATTGTTTTACGGAGCCCTTCATTAATGTCTTTTTTGCAATATATCTTATCCATTATAAGTCCTCATTATTTGTAATAAATGAAGTACCCCTTTTAAGATATTTGTTACATTATCGCACAGGTTTCGAGTACTCCGAGCAGTGTCCACGTGACTTCAAGGACGAGGTGCGCGAGTGTTACGCTGAGCACCTGCACAAGTTCACGGGGTCATTTCAGGAGGACAATAACCTGGTGGTCAAGGGCAAGCAGAAGGATCTCAAGGACATGTGCAGGTGAGGGTCAAATAGATATAGTGAGGGTTCATTGATATATGGGTGAAGATACATTAAGGTTGTATTGGGAGTATATTGAGTGTCCATTAATAATGTTGTGGTCATGGGCAACCAGAAGTATCTCAAAGACATGTGCAGGTGAGGCTCATTTTGATATAGTGATTGTACATTGGTGGTTCATTGATAGCTCATTGAGATTTCATTAGGAGAAAAGCTTGGAGTTTCGTTATGAGAGTAGTGTTCATTTATAATCTGAGCTCTCATGCCCAAGGGCAAACAACGGATCTTAGAACCACGCACCGGAGAGACCCATACGAATACATTGATTGTTAATTGGTGGTTCATTGAGAGTACATTGAGGGTTTGCCAAATGTAAATTGAGTATCCATTTATTTCATATTGGTCAAGGGATGATAGATTAATCCAGGGGTATGAACGCATTAGGTTAGTTGGTATAGAGATGACTCATTGGAGGCCATATTTTTCAATATTTCGATCGTGTGCAAAAATGTTAGTCATTGAGAGACACAAAGGTGGAATTATAATATTTGCAAATTAAAACATCATCAATATGTTTTAGTAATGAAAAAAAAACACAATTTTCAGTTAGGTCATTCATTTAGCCAAATATGCTATTCCATAGCATCACAACTTCAGCATGATGTGTTCAAAAACATCATGTTTGGTATGCAGAAATGTCATCAGAACATAATTTCACCAATCATCATCATTACCTAAGTACAACCCATTAAAAAGATGAATTTTCATAAATCAAATAAACACTTTACATAAATTATCTAGGGTTGATGGGTATAACATGTCTGCATATAGCTTTCGAACTTAAAAGGAAATTGAATTTGTGACATAACCATTCATTTAAATATCATATTCAAACTGAAATAAATCATTCACATTCATATTAATTGCACATATGTATCCTCTTGGGTAGATGTAAGGGAGAGGTTCTGAAAATTCTTCATTTGAAACTAAAGTTTAAACAAATGAAATAAAATAGGATTATATTTAATTTAAAAATGTTGTTATATTGATGATAATTAGATCCATAAAATCATGAAAAGGCGAAATCGAACTTATGCATTTATCTTAATGCTTTTCTTAAGATGAAGGTTATATAAAAAATACATCAATTTTTAGAGTATTTTTCTTTCTGAACATGGATTATCATTTGCTGAGGATGTTTTATGACACCAAATAGTTTATTTAGCGAATCGCTGGTATTTTAACAACGGTTATTGAACCAGTTTGTCCTTTTTCTTAACGCACCTCTTTCAATATAATTAGCATATGCATTTAAATCGATAATGATTAATCACTTTTATAACATTATACCAAATTAATCTGCATTGATATGTATTTATGAGATTGTCGTTCTTGAAATTATATATATTAGAAAAGCAGCATGCACATTACTCGTACAATGTCTTCATCCAAATTAATACATTACAAGATATAAAAAATTGCGCCTAATGTATTATAACAAATAGCCTAATTCATAGATTAATTTGTGTCGCATTGTTGTGCAATAATGCAACATGACAAATCATTTATATTAATTATTGAAATTATGATGAATACTTGACACATATATTGTAAGCATACGTAAAATGATCATGGATTGTATTTCGTAATGGTTTCCTATTTCACACATTCACTTTTGAACGAAAGAGCATTCAGTGCTAAATATACATAATTTGATATAATTATGAGGTTATCTAAGTTGAATATTTGCTCCTTAAAAATGTTTGACTAGAGCCTCACATTATGGTTGACTGCATTACCAGAAAGAAATGTTTTCACCGAAAAACATAAAAGCATTGATTCGAGAAAGAGCATTACGATTTTAATATTCAAATGTTTCAATTACTTTCACATTTGACTCTTTGGAATCTATTTAACACTATTTTTGTTTACAAGAGCATTCCAGCAATATATGTCAAAATTATTGACCACATTTCTTTGAGTATCATTGAAAGTCTATGTTAAGATGATTTATTTGTAAACCGTACATCCTTTATTTACCACTTCAAATGAAATATTATTTTGTATATCTCATCACGACTTCCTTCATTCAACTTATGAATACATGACTCTACTTACAACCTAAACATTGCTCTATGGGGCGGATAGATCATTACGGAATTGTCTGCGATCCCTGCGAAATTCAGTGAATAATCTGATAAATTTGGCGTCATTGTTTTCACTTTTCTTTCTTAGGATTTCGCGGCATTCTATGGTGAGCCTTGTCGCTAGTGCAAGCCCGCACCATTATAATGCATTCCATCACATGTTGACCTACGTCACTCCTAATTCACACGAAATAAGTCACGTTTTCAAATTTGCCACTTTTGCCAGAAAAAAAAACTGTCACCTGACAAAAGTATCTTACAATAATAAAACTTGACTCTCCAACGACAGGAAACCACTAGCATTACCGACACAGGTGTTACTCTATACGGCCTCATGTCGGGGTCTCGCAAAACCAGATCAACCCTTTCACAACTTAACTCCAATGTTATGTTTCAAAACTGCTAAAAGAGCCCAACTCTTTATATGCGATGCCTAGGTAACAATGGCTTCAGTATTGGTTTGGGTTATAGGTGAACGGAATTGGAGGATGTCTTTGTATCGAATAAACACACTTAGCGACTCTTTAAGGGTTAATTGGGGTGGGCTTGATGTTGTTGTTGTAAGGACGAAGGCAAAAATCGATTCATTGAAGAAAAACATATGAAACTGTAGTTTGACTGTAAAACCAGCACATGTTTGAGGCATACATTTAATTCTGGTGAATTTCAAACACATTTGAAGGTTTGTCAATATTTCTTCCATACATAATGGAATTTATGGTTTCTGCAAAGGTTAAATCAAAGATATGTCAGGTACAATAGGTCATAATTATGATAGTTATAGTAACGGTTCAAGGAAAAGGTTAGGAGCAGGTCCATCGTTTGTTACAATTTTGAGTTCAAGCAAATTGTTCAAGATGGCATATATTTGAAACAAAACTATTAAAAAATATTCTCTTTTGCTTGCATTTATTCCCTTCGAAATGGAAAAAAGATAAAAAGCTCATAAATCAACCATAACGTTCAATTCACAAAAAATTTTCATGCATGCAATAATATTCAAAAGACTATCGGACCCTTATTTTATGCACCTTCATATATTTTTCTTTTCAAATTTGCAGTGGTTGGCGCTCATTCAAGCACTGTACGAGGGACGCCCGCGCTACCTGTAAACAAGGCGTCGAACTTCTTTACGAGCAGGACGGAACAATGCGATCTATGATGCTCAAACTCGACTACATCTGCAAAGAGGCAAGGGATGGTAGGTGTATATTCAAACCAAATTTACAATTACCTGTGAAAACGAAAGAGCTAGCAATAGATTCTAATTTTCATATAGGTTATCTGTGAATGGGCATGCATATTTGATCATAATATGATAATGACATAGAAATACATGAGGGCATATTTTAGCAGAGTTTTGTAATTCGCCATGTTTTTGTTTGTGTTATGATCGGGGTAGCTATCAATGGCTCAAATTAATTCGACATGAAACATGTAACATAAGGTCAAATAACTGTTGTATATTCTAAATGCGTTATCATCAGACAATAACGGCAATCATTATGTTAATTCACACGCCATATTATTCCCTTGCAGGCTACCAAGCCAGCCTCTACTGCCTCCAGGACGTCGTCAACAAGAAGAACCTTCGCGAGTGCGACGAATACTGGCGCGACCTTGAACCCTTTCGCGAGAACACGACCTCCTACCAATTCTACTGCCAAGCCAACAACAAAAACACCTACGGTATGACCATGGCCCTAGAGCGCCTGCGTCACTGCTACGAAACCGTATTCAGCATGAAATGCAGCAGCGAAGCCGGAAGCATCATGAGCGAAGTCATTCGGCGCGCGTTCAGCGATCCCTTTTATTTGCGCTTCGCCTACAAAGCCGATTGCGATCTGCATAAGATACCCAGTTCCATAAAGCGCTCGCCACCTCCGCCGCACACGCATAGAGGGCGCTACAGGCACCAGCGACATCACGGGTCACATGAGCACGATCACGTGGACGGCGATGAGCCAATGGGAGTCACGGAAAGGACGCATCACGTGATCAAACATAAACAAGAATCGCAAAATGGCGGAGATGGGTCACGTGACGGGTCAATGTTGCCGAGTCTAGAGAACTCTGCCGGGTCACTGGCTATAACCAAAAGCAGTTTAGGGACCAAAATAGGACTGCTGCTTATTTGTGTTTTGACTCTACATTTTAATCAACGATTTGTGTTGAGGTGAGAAATGTGAATAGTTGAAGCCCAGTTGTTACCAAGATCTTGAAATGCATTTATTACTGCTATATACTTATTTCTGATATATATATGTTTGTTTTGTTATGTTTGCTATGTACATATCAATACAGTAAAACAGGTGCTAGTCATGAGAAGAAATGTAGTGAAATTGATTTGGATTAGTAGTTCGATATTTGTTCCGTGAACGACATTCTGTACTTAGATTACGGAATTCAATACTTCATGATAAAGATATTCGCGAACATTTTGTTCGATTTACGCTGTTTGGTAAAAACATGAATTATTTTGATGAGAATCATCTTGCCTAAAACCTTGTCCAGTTCAGATAGGTTTTGAATAATTAACAATTTCAACATGATGAACATTGGCCTATTTTTTTGCTCAAATATATTTGGTTTATATTTATATTTATGTTACGTGTGTTTTGCTTTATATTTTGTTTTAAGTTAACATGAAAGATGCGCAATTATTTCAATAACTTTTCAAAAAATCTTTTAGATATGATTTGATTGAAATTAAAATATTGATACCTTTATCATTTATAATTCATTCAACAAAAAAATAATATAATTCTTAACATTAGTTAATACACTTGAAATTGACATAGGAGTTATCAGTTCTGAAAATAATATTATTTCCATAAACTTTTAAAGGGATGATGTAAATGAAGAATTCCAATGAATAAACGTGTATGAGAACGTTATTTAAAATTTTAATTCGTAGTTTATTTGCATAGTCAACCAATGGAAGGTTTCCATTTTAAACGACCCAATGTATCATAAATGAATTCGATGTATTAAATCTTGATGACAGCTCATGATATAAATCAAGCCAAAGTCAGTATACTTTTGCTGACCGTTATAAGATATAAGCATTATGTATAGATTACGTAGTTCATATTGTTACTGATGCTATGAGATAAAGTGAATATTTGAAATAAATATAAGATACAAATTCGTGCATAAGCTTTTTATTTGTATATATTATAGCATGTTTTCCCAAAATAGTCATTACATTTAAATGCTTGATTCATGTTTTTTTTTTTTCATTTTCAATTCAGTTCAAATTTAAAGGAGAACAGAAAAAATACGAATTAAAGTCTACTTTTTTAAATCGTTTATTTCTCAAATCAAATTGTTCCTGATAGCCGAGCCATTTTGAAGAAGTAAAAGAATGTGTGAAAGCAATGTTTGGTTCAATATCATCAATTAGAATATGATGGAAATTGCTCTCGAAAAACGTAAGAATATGTTATTACAAAATCAGGAGAAACTGAGTCGAATTCGTAGATAAATGTATTTTATCATTTTCTAAATGTATCGTTTTATACATAAATGCGTTCAAAATTGCCCAATGTTTCATAATGAAAGGATTTTATTCGAGAAATAAAACTGGAAACCTACGAAACATCATTGACAAAAACAAAAAAAGTTTACTCTATGTCGCGTCTAAGAAAATAGTTCCCACACCAGTCGATGATGAAACTCGCACTAAAATGACATGCAAATTGCTTTTGATGTCAGAATTTACAAAATGCAACATTCAGAAGCCTAACTTGTGAATTTATTGGCCTGAAGATGCGGTTTTCAGATACTCGAAGCCGGATACATTTTGATATTTAAGACATAACTTTTATCTCTGGAAATTGTCAATGAATATATCAAATTTCATGGAAGGCGTTTTAATGAAAAAATATCAAAAACGTATTCTTAAGGGTAAGACAATAGAATCAGTAACCGATATTTTGCTGTTTTAGAAATTGCATATACATTGTTGTTGTTTCCTTTTTTTATTGCATGTTTCACATTTATATACTGTGGCAATACATATATACTTGAGGCAATACAAATAAAGTTGTATCAGCACTATCGCCTCGTTTTGAAAATGCGTAAGAATATCAGAAGAAATTCAGAAGAATTAGTATATTAATTCAACTAATTTCTTTCATAAATGTATAGTTTTACAAAATTAATCTTCGCGCCAATACATTCATATGTATGTCTTCTGCATGAAAAATTTCTGGTGTAATGAAATTGATATTAACTCAAATCAACTGCAATATCTATTTTTTTCGACAAGCTAATTTATGTTTGGGGGCTTTATGGAAGCTTGAGGAATTCTAAATTATACACATGGCAACTTTAAGAACAGAACCAGAACACTTGGGTGCGTTTTGATATACAAGGTTATGAATCAGCTTAAATTATGTGAATGCAGTCCCTTATACAGTCTGAGATTGGAGTGTCGAGGCCGTAAACTCTAATTTACAAAACCAATACATTCAGCTCGCCCGGCTGACAGTACCTGGAAAGAAACCAGTTATGGCTAAATAGTGACGCGTCACTATATCATCGCTTTCAATTGTTTCAAGATCCCTACGCGAGTTTTATTAAGCCACCTCACAAAGTACCTAGAACAAATGCTCCTTCCAGAAAGGCACTGGCTCGTGTAGGGATCTTGAAACAATTGAGAGCGAGGATATACATTGATGGTTGTCGAATGTTTTTTGTCGGTTGCCTTTCATTGTGTAAAGAATTATGGTGGTGGCTTCTTTGAACCCTTCAGGGATTGTCTCCTGTTCCCACATCCGTATGAAGCTTCTCGACGAGTGCGGTGCCTCCGCGTTAGTGTACATCTGAGCCGGGCGATTTCCGCAAAGCCTGTAGCACCATCGACATGTTTTTACAGCGAGGCAAGAGCAGGAGAAATGCAAGGAACAATAAATCGACATCTTCTCCTCATACGTCGGCCTTACAAAGGCATTCAACACCGTCATTTGAGATGGCATATCGAAGATCATGGCAAACTATGGTTGTCTTCAAAAGCTCACATGCATGGATTCAAATAGTGCTGTACGACGACGAAGTCCATGTTAGACTAGTGAAAGCAATTTCTACTTTCGGCTGGATAAACCAAACCGTCTCGACACGCAAAGGGCTTGTTTGTCTACAAAGCGGAAAGTCTTCAATGTAGTAGTGCTGAAACATAGAACAACGTCATGCAAGGAAGCTTAACCACTTTCATATAACATGCCTCCGGATGATTATAAACGTCAAGTGGCACAAGTAGATCCGCCACACAGGAATCGTCGCCAAAGCCCATACACAAAGTATGTTCACCATCATGATGTACTCCCAGTTTTGGACACGTCTGCCGAATTTATGACAAACGGCTCCACATACTATTCTTCGACGAGCTACGTAGAAATGTGGAAAGTGGGACGCGTTTCAAGGAAGGCAAAAAGCTTATGTACAAGAATATGCTCTAGAGGTCGGTAAATGCGTTTGACATATGCCCGAGTCATGGTAAACCGCATACCAAGACCACCCAGCATGCAGGCGCAAAGACACACGCATAGTAATACAGAGGAAACTTCGCAAACAGAGCGATGCCAACTCAACTACCACATACCACCTACCCTATGGCTGCCAGACCTGAAATCAACAATTCAGTGCACACATCGGCCTCATCAGCCATCGGCCCAGCCACAAACTATGCAGATTTGATGCCAAAAAATTTCCTCGTGGATGAACAACATTTGTAACCCATATGAAACCACAAATTTGAAAACCAGCATTCGTCGAACCCGTATTTATACACTTTAAATTAGGTTGCAGAAAAATTATATTTATGAGCAATTATCCTATTTAGAACATCAAATTTCCATTCACTACTATTCAGAAGAGCTGTGACGTAAATCGAAAAGTACATTACTTTATATATGGCTGATATAATTTAATTGCACATGACTGCAGTAAAACTAGAAATCACAGAGCCTGCATTAGCGTAGGTTTGGGTCGTAATTTGATATCAACGCAATAGCATAATATACATATATGCTGGTCCAGTAACCAGAATAAAATGTGAGCTTAATTTTAGTAGCAATTGTTTGAGTACAGATATAAATGTCATCATAGATATAACAGGAATGGCGCTTATTCGAATAATTTAATCAAATTACCAGAAAAATGCACGGACGCACAACCGATGCTTAAAGCCAAGTTGAGACATAACAAGAGAATTTAAACATTTGTTAGAAAATTTGACTAATTGTTTTTTTGAATATGCAGAACATTACTGATAGTTCTAATTTAAGTTCAATCTGTGAAACGATTGAGAGAATTTCCCTTTCAAATGAAACGAATCGGAACGTTGCACATGCGGTTTTAACATCGATTTGTTTTTCGGGGATTGTTTGCAACATTTTGGCGTTTTGGATTTTGCGAAAGACAAAACAATGTTCTATAACATTTCTGTTAAGAAGTCTTGCTTTATCGGATACAGCATGTTTGTTTGCTTTGTTAAGTTTTACAATAAATTCTTATTTCCTCAATGATTACAAGCTCCGACATTCAACAACATTTGGATGCACTTACTCGGCATTCATTTTAAATTATATAACGTTTCCTTGTTTTCTAATAACATGTATAGTCACTGTTTGGATAGCCGTTCTGATAGGACTAAATCGCTTTATCATCGTCTGTTACCCATTACACGCAAAACAATTTTCGCGAATCGCGCTTAACAAAAAAATCATATGTATAATAATATTATGTGCATTTTTAATGGGAGGTGGATGTGGAATTCTTTCAACTGTAGAGCCTTATGAACTGACAAAAAATATAACATGCTACGCAAGGGTAGCCCGGTCAAGAAATATAAATATTATGCAATGGTTAACTGCTTCTTTTATATCCCAAATTGTGCTATTTCTGATACCTTGGATAACATTGTTAATTGTGACAACTTGCTTGATTAAAGCGCTTCGACGTGCTAAAGAAATTCGCAACCAAATGCAGGTGTCGTCCCGGCAAACCAAGGAAGACATTCTGACACGAACTGTTATTGTCATTTTGATTGTTTTTACTCTGTGTCAGTTAACACGGTTGGCGGAGACTGTGGTTTTCATCAACTTGTTTGTTTCTAAAACAATGTGCGGCGATAGAATATATCAATTATATATTGATATCATTATTCCTTCAATGAACATTTTCGTTGCATTAAATTCAAGCTCAAACTTCTTTATTTATATAATCGTGAACAAAGATTACAGAAAATTCATTCTAGACACATTATGTAATCGCTAAATGAACACAGCACCGCATATTGCTTTAGGTTTCAAATTCTATGCTAACGGATTTTCAATATTTCATGAATATATTTACAGAGTGATATAGTTTTTGCCTTTTTAAGTTTATAATGAAAAATTATTTGTTTATAAATTAAGATAATTGTCACAAATAATAAATTTACGTGGATGTTTCTCAACACCTAGTCATTCTGTATATCGAATCATCCATCATATTTTTCGGATATTTATCTATACAATTTCTATCAAATAAGTTGAATAATTTATGCTCGAAATTTGAGACGCATATTTCAAAGAACTGTTTTGTATGAAGGTATTTTGTGTGAACTCCTTTTTTCTTTTAGAATTAGAAAAAGTTAAGCAATGTCATTCGTGGAATCGGTGTTTTCAATACATTGAGCTTGAGCTTTGAGCTTTAATTTATTAACCTCTCATTTTATTTCAATAGCAATAAATCCCTCTGTGTATGGAACGGAAATAAAGATCTTACACAAATTGTATAAGGTACAGTACATAACAAACTCACAATAAACTAATAAACATCTCAACATATTATAATGACTCATTTTGAAATGCAAGGGTGAGAATTGTTTTGTTAGTATTTGAAATATATTACAAAGTTACACGCATGTATGCAATAAAATGCCCATTTTCTGCGCCAGAGGTTGTCCCTCTTTAAATTCCGCCATGGATGCCATCTCGCGCTCCCTGAGGCCGTTGTCGTCTCGCAGTTGCTGTACAATTGTACGCGCCTGCCTTCCCCGCCCTCGGTGGCCTTGATTTGGGGTTAAGAACGCTATATTTGGATTGTAAGAACGCTATATTTGGAGTCATGGATTGTATGCATATAATAATACTTCATGTTTAGAGGGCAATACGTTGATTGATGGACCCGAGGGCAAGGGGTAAGGACGGACCGAAGGCGAAGCCTGAGGTCCGTCTAACCCCGTGCCCGAGGGTTCAGCAATCAACGTATTGCCCTCAAAACATGAAGTATAATTTTTATTATATGCCTTTCTGATGATTGTATATGTTTAAGATAAATAAAAGTGATTTTATTCGCGTTGCAATACCCTGTCATCCCCTGTGTTGTAAATAGAATGGTCGAGGGCTGGTTCGGCATTTTACTGCCCTGGCAGTTTCCTTATCATTTCTTTATAAAATAACTTGCAGGCATGTAATAATAAACTATTCTGTAATAGTGTTAATAAATATTGTTCCAACAAGAAAACAAGATTTGTAAATAACCTGTAACCGCTTTGCTATATATGGACATGCAAAGTGGACATGACAATTTTTGTCATGTCCACGAGAAAATGTTACATTGCTTTTTGTTCTCTTGATGCCTTTAAATTCAACGAATTGATTTCAACAGTGGGGTTAGGCCATAAAATCAGGCTGCAAACAGTGTGGCGTAAGAGTGTATTATCTGGGCCAGTCAGTTAAATGTTCTATTTATATCGAGAGAACAAAAGAACCATGGGACATGTAATGATAAGTTTGCATTTCTTCCTTTCAATATCAATAATCATTAAATGTATATTAACTAATCCCTGTTATGATTTTATAACTTTTACAAACAAACCCTCGTTAATATTCCCTAGACTTAGCGCCCAGTGTCGCTGAATAAAAAATAAAATGAAATGATTTTTGTTTCCACATAGATTATCCAAAATCAATAACCAGTATCGAGCTTAAAGAAGGCAACGTAGCATATTCTTGTTTTTAATTTGAAAAAATGTACAGTTTTTTAGTTTGTGCGTACTTCGAAGGTCTCGAATTATTTTCGATATATGAAATATGATAGACTTTCCTATATGTGCATTACTCATAAAAAAGTAAATACCATTATAACCATTTTTTAACCGATGATCTTTTTCTTATTATTCTGCATCCCATATATTTCAATTGCTAAAGTTTCAATAAACTGTTAAAAATACATTTAACTCATGCTTCTGTAATTTTATTTACGTATATAAATAAATATGTGTCAACATTTATCAATATTTTAGATTCCGATTATATATACAAGTAAGGCTTCTATAAATCGACCTTTTTAAAATAATGACATTAACCTCAACAACGATATTTTTTACAAAATACACTACATTCAAAATATATTCAAATAGTCATTAGTCTGAGTCACTGAGTATAATAAAGACCAGTGTCTTGTTTATTGTCCATCAAAATTGAGCGATTTGAGACCTTGAATAAAAACATAAATGCAGATTAGGATCATGCTAACCGTATACAGTATGTATTTATGTGATCTTTAAAGATTGTATTTTGAATAACAATATGAATTTTGCATGAAACAGCATCAAGACAAAGCGTTGATGCAGCTAAGCGACCAACAAACCTTTACAACGAAAATACTGGAATATCACAAATTTACATGAACTAATATGAGAAAATGGCTGGTCTCGAAATTAAACGAAGCTATCCTTTTGGTATATTCGCAATATCAATTTTTATATCTTAATCGCGAACAATTATCTACTTTCTTTACTTATCTATGGCATTTAAACACAGGCTACATTCGCACTTATCAGTTTAAGATATCAAGTTTTTCCAAAATTATAATACGATGTATTCAATGTATTCAAATCATGAGACTTGCTCAGAAAAATAAAATAGTATATATAATCAAAACATACCATATATACACGTACATCTACATCAAAACTAACCTTATGAACGTGTTGAAAATAATACTTCATTTAATAGGCCATAAAACGCATAAAACAACCATCGCCAACAGTCTACTACACTGTACATACGACCACAGCCCATCCATCCACACAAATCACATTTTAAGATGAAGGTTCAATATTGGAGATAACGAAGCAATTTAATTCTCATGCACCCGAATATTCGAAGTTCTAATTAGCATTAGAGTCCCTTGCTATTTGACATGGTTATGAATAATTGCATAACAACGACCTAAAATACTTTTAAAATAAATTAAACTACGGCTTCCAATTAGCTACATGTATATTTACATGAAGAATAACAATCGAAGCCATTCCATCCCGCATACTTACATGACAAGGTTGCAATCCAACTTGAGCTAACCACCCTAACACCCCACTATCCGCTTGAATAAATTAATGCATCCCAAAAGACCTTAAACATATATATATATATATATATGAAATTATACACATATGATTTGCAACGGTGACAAACACCATTACCTTTTCGCATGTTTGTTTATATTCTTTAGCAGCGTGCCTCACTCTCACCTCTTATTTTCCCGGCTATTTGAATTTTTTATGGCTGTTAAAT
Organism: Hydroides elegans; assembly: GCA_001703475.1. Classification (NCBI taxonomy): domain Eukaryota; kingdom Metazoa; phylum Annelida; class Polychaeta; order Sabellida; family Serpulidae; genus Hydroides; species Hydroides elegans. The sequence continues at coordinate 6,935 of LQRL01093516.1, read as the reverse complement.
AAAACATATTACATGTTGTCTAAAATATATTGCATAAAAATATATTCAAAATCAACAATATATTTTGGGACGACAGCGGCACAATATGCACCTCTACCTTATGACTTAAGACTCAAGAAAACATTAACAAATCAAATACATATTTGGCTACAATAACAACCACAACCGGAAGTCCTCCCTTGCTATCACCGGAACTTGAGAATCAGCCAGATGATAGTGAACACGAAGACGGCAAAGAGGAGCAAGTAGCAGATGTAGCGATTGTGTCCGGCCCGTGCCATTTGCTGAACGCGTTTCATGGTTCCGCCTAAGAGGCCACCGGTATTGTCAAATGTGTCGCCCTGTTTGAATGGAAAAGGACAAAGTAGGTTTAGTTTAAGAGGGGCAGGTAGCAGATGTAGCGATTGTGTCCGGCCCGTGCCATTTGCTGAACGCGTTTCATGGTTCCGCCTAGAAGGCCACCGGTATTGTCAAATGTGTCGCCCTGTTTTAAAGTAAAAGGAAAGGAAGAGATTAGTTTGTATGGGTTAAATTGGGTTGAATATCTCCGATGTAGCGATTGTGTCCGGCCCTGGCCATTTGCTGAACTCGCTTCATGGTTCCGCCTAGAAGGCCACCGGTATTGTCGAATGTGTCACCCTGTTCATAAGTAGAATGAAAAGAAGAAATTAGTTTGTTTGTTTATGTATTGGGTCGAATATCTCAGATGTAGCGATTGTGTCCGGCCCGGGCCATTTGTTGAAAGCGTTTCATTGTACCGCCTAGGAGGCCACCGGTATTATCGAATGTGTCGCCCTGTTTGAATGGAAAAGGACGAAGAAGATTTAGTTTAAGAGTAGCAGGTAGAAGATGTAGCGATTGTGTCCGGCCCGGGCCATTTGCTGAACTCGCTTCATGGTTCCGCCTAGAAGGCCACAGGTATTGTCAAATGTGTCGCCCTGTTCAAAAGTAGAAGGAAATGAGGAGATTAGTTTGTATGTTTATTTATTGGGATGAATATCTCAGATGCAGCGATTATGACAGGCGCGAGCCATTTGTTGTACTCGCTTCATAGTTCCGCCTAGGAGGCCACCGGAATAATTGAAAGTGTAAATCGACTCAAGATGACGCATGGTAAGTTCGATATGATTTCATTGACGTCAGTGCCAGCATACGCCCGACCAGCGTCCTGCATTCAACCAACACAATTAAGGTGCAACCCACCATAAACGCGCAAATATGATGGTAGTTGAAATAGGATGAGGTTCAAATCTATAAATCATTTGACTATAAATATTGCCCGCAGTACCGAACATTGTATTGTTACAGTTACAACTATAAAATACAAAACGGCAATATCTTTTACTCCGCGGATAAGCTACTTGATTTGGTATTATTTAACAAATCAAAATATCTTACAATTATGCAGAACATGACAAATGAATCGAATGTTGGTTTTTCGTGCGAGATGAACGCATTTGAGAAAAGATTTTTTGTTTGGAACAACACGTTCCAAAGGAGTGCATTTGCAGTGTGCATATCAATCTGTATTTTAGGAATAGTTGGTAATATATTGGCAGTTTTGGTACTTCGAAAAGCAAAACAATCATCTATGACGTTTCTGTTAAAAATTCTTGCTATAACGGATACAGCATTTTTGTTCGTATTAATGAACTTGACAATTCATTACTATAATTTTAATAATGACTGGCGCTGGAATTCTACGTTCGGGTGCATTTATTCGACCTACGTTTTGCATTATATAACAAGACCTTTGATGAATATAACTCACACTACCACTGTTTGGATAGCCGTTCTGATAGGGTTAAATCGTTATATCATCGTGTGCTACCCGTTGAACGCAAAACAATTTTCGCGCATCGCAATAAACAAAATAATTATATGCGTCATAATCTTATGTACATTCGTTCTCTTCATTTGGCGAGGTTTTACCCTCGAAGAAATGACCGAATATACGACGCGAGAAAATTTTACATGCTACATTATGGTGAACCGATTTGAACACTCATTTACAATAAATTGGTTCACTACAGCATTCGTTGACCAAATTGTGATATTTGTTGTACCTTTTCTATCGCTGTTAATTGTGACATCTCGCTTGATAAATGCTCTCCGTATAGCGAGGAAAATGCGCAACCATATGCAGGTTTCATCGCAACAGACCCAGGAGCACATTTTAACACGCACTGTTGTTATAGTATTGGTTGCATTTTCTGTCTGCCAGTCGACATTATCAATACAACCCATAGTTTATTTGTACAGGTTTGTTTTTAGAATCGAGTGCAACAGGGAAATCATTCCCTTTTATATTTCGGTTCTTATACCTTCCCTGAACATTTTCCTTGCATTAAACTCGAGCATTAACTTTGTAATTTATATAGTTGTGAATAAAACGTACAGAAAAATAATGTTAAAAACATTATGCAATCGATAATTATCGCAGTTGCTAAAAAAAATGTATACAAAACATAATATTTTATTGCGTCGAAGTAAAATGGTATTACTTCTTTTAATATTGTTAATACTATCATTACCACATTGTGTTATATATGTTGTTGTGTCATATATATATTAACTTGGAATGTATATGTAAGATAACAATCATTTAATTAGGCCAAATTTGACTTGAATTAAATTTGTCATTAAATTCTACCTACCAGTCCATTAAGGAATGAATTTTGTTCTCGGACTTCGTGACCAATATCGATGGATAGCTGAATGAAAAAATATACATACAAATATTACTATTGCATTGTTTAATATTGTACATATTCGTAGTCATAATTATATTATACGCTTCATATAATTATCATGGAATATTTCTTTGTCGACTATCATTTATCAATTATCAATAAATTAATACCGATGGGCGTTATGTCTTTATTTAACTTTAAATATTATTACTTCCTTTCGTTCTTTCACGAAGACCGAAACAGAAAATGTCAAAATCAACAATATATAATATATTTTCGTTTAAACCTAAATATATTATATTTAGGTTTAAACGTATTTGGTAAAAACATATCACAGTGGTTACAATTTCCATTCATAATCAAATAATAAACTATGGAAAAGGTGTGTTACTTACGGATTTGAGTGCATGCACTTTGTTGAGCAGCTGACCCTCCATCTGTTCATTTTCTTGCTCCATCATTTGGGTCTGACTGTATCCTCCCTGTTGGCCACCATACGGCTCTCCTGGTAACACAATATCAATGTTCTATTTTACACAAATTCGGAAGTTCATAAACCAATATAGAGAGTTTTCAAAGACCACGAGAAGGCCTCTATCTTCCCACGAGCATCAACTGAACACACTCTTTTGGATGATTCAATACACAGTTTTATTTCTGGAGGAACAATGCATTTTTTCAACTGATGCTTAACATTAGAACAGACAAAATGACACGAACAATTTTCGGTAGTATATTTCATTGCCTAATACATCATACAACCCGTTTTTTTTTTCAGAAGAAGAATCAATATGAAGATAGCTAACGGAACGGTAAGAAAAAGAATGACTGATTTCAGGAAACTATATCTTACTAAACAGGCTAATCTACAACTTAAATATTCAATGATACGCATTGTTTCGTCACTTCTATTTTTAACACACACACGAGTACTTATTAAAATAAGGTGACCATTTTATAATCCAAATTTTGGTTGATTTACCGACTAAAAGAAATCAAAACTAGCAAAATCTATTGAAAAGTATAAGAAAGAATGACATACGAAAAATAAACACTACATATGGAAATGAAAACAAATTCTAAAGTTCATATTTTATAACGTTTTCTTTGAATTCAAGGGTTATTTTGCCATATAACTTTGATAGGCACTTATACTATATTTTGGATGACAAGGAAGTATTTGTGAAGCACGACAAGGCCCCAACCGCCCCCAAACTCGAAGGGGTTTGGTTTTTGAAGATTTTAAATATATTTTCTATGAAAACCGCTATTTTTGGCGGTCGGGTATTTTTGATCGAAATGGTCAAAAGGCACATCTAGGGACAGAAACTTTCATTTGAGCCTATAACCAAGTCTCTATGACTTTCCGTTCAAAAGTTCTAGCCCGTACAAGCTCAAGTCCTGAAAAACCGCTATTTTGGGCTATTTTGACCAATTTGACCACTTTCGGTAGGGTGTTTTGACCTAAATGGTCAAAAGGCACATCTACGTACCGAGACCTTTCATTTGAGCCTATAACCAAGTCTCTATGACTTTCCTATCAAAAGTTCTAGCCCGTACTAGCTCAAGTCCTGAAAAACCGCTATTTTGGGCTATTTTGACCAATTTGACCACTTCCGGTAGGGTAGTTTTGACCGATATGGTCAAAAGGCACATCTACGGACCGAGACCTTTCATTTTAGAAGAAAGATGAAAGCTAGCGAACAGTCGAGACAACGAAAAATAAACATAGGCATCAGAGATGCAAAGCCCCCAGCCTAGGCAAAACCTTCTTTGACACAAATATTTGTCAATAAAAAAAAACAGATAAAAAAAGATATCTTTCTCACAACGACTTTCTTACATCGTCTTTCTCACAACGTCTCTCTCACAACGTCTTTCTCACAATGTCTTTCCCAAAACGTCTTTTA
>LQRL01093503.1:17950-32655 GCA_001703475.1 Hydroides elegans | reverse complement strand
TCATCATTTTAATATTTAATTAATAAAGGATTCATCATTAAACATAGTTTTATTACACCTTCACCCCCGTAATATGGATGTAACAAATCACCGTATTACATATGTAGCTTGGATAATACTTATACATGTAGCATATATAACTGCTAATACATTGCTTTCATTTCGCTCACTTAAGTATGTATTTTATTTATCATATGTTATCTTAAATCTAGCATCAAAACCAATTTAATTTTCAAAACATGCATAATCATAATAAACTAGTGTAAGGGAGAAATGGTGAACAATTTTGTCCACTGTCATTTCGTTATTGTATGGTCTTTTAAATTTTTATTTTTCAAGATTTTACATACATTTGAATGTTTATCGGTACGGTATTTTGTGGGTTTTTCGTTTTACACGCTTGAAACGACAGATGAATTAGTTACCATGTTGAATTTCAATTTCAATTATATACCTGTATAAAAAAAGAACACTTCGCGTAGTCAAGAAATTTGGTTCATGTACATTTAGCTCTTTCAAATTTAGCAACCAGAGAGTTTTCTGTATTCCCGTGTTTTTCCGTACTGTGTGTATGAAAAAGCAATAAAACTTGATCAAATTATGAAAAGAAACGTATTTTTCAATGTAAATGTTTGTTTATATTAAACATAACTGCGCATACATGACCCATATTTACTTCTTACCCGACCTATTATGGGACAAACAGATAAAACAATGTTATCGGATCAGGCATTAAAACAACAAATATATCACATACAAGTGTGCATTTTCTTTAATGAAATTGCCACCGGAAGTACCAATATACATATTCAAACCAGTTATCATTATATTTTGTTTTATATAAAGAAGGTTATAACGTAAGTATGATCCTACATACCGTCACAATGCAAAGTAAACTGAAGGCTAATAGATGGTGACACGCAACCGTCGAATCCCATGCAATTGCCCATTTTCCCTCATTTATCGAGCACCTCAAACCCAATCTACCTTGGCTGCGTAATTGCAATGAGTCTTCATTAAATAAATATCATAACCAAACCTTAAGCAGAATAACTAGAGATATTTGCGATGAAGGTATGTACAGTTTTCAATTCCTAAATGTTACATATGGCTAAATGTTCACTATATTTAAAAATGTTATTGTCTCTTAATTTGACATGACTTGAAATTGGTGAAACCTTTATCTTCTATTTCATGACCATTAATTGTGGTGCAACTTTTCATTTTAGTAATTTTAAGAAACTGATCAGGATAATTACAATACCTGTTTATTTTAAGAGATATTGAAGAATGACTTCAGACTTTTTATGAGGTGGTCTAGCTACATGTATTTTGCATTGATTATTATTTTTATTCAGGGTATATAATGTTGTTCGTAGAGCTTCTCGGAATTTTGAAGAAATAAAAGCTTTTTATGACCGAGTATATGATTATACCCTAACTCAATTTTGTTTTACAACAAAGATGCTTTTAACAGCTCGTGTAATATTTGGTTGAAATGCCTTATAAATAGTTTTATTGTACTTTCTTCCAGACAAGACAAATACTTTGTAACAAATATATGGCCTTCGGTAAATGTTTTTCCCGGCCCAGGTAGAATATAAAACGCGATTGTTGATGAAATAAAATGACTCCAACGTGTAACAATGCCATTAGTTATATACGCATGTCTCCCAATCAATTTAGAAGATCGTCTGGGGGCATAATGGTGCTACATGGCATTAAGTGCTCGCCTTGCTTTATTTTCATTATTGATACTGATCGGATCGACGTAAGCGTGTTATGTCGTTGCTTTACAACATTGCGTGGTGATTGGCGATTACATCTCATTGGGCCGATGCCGCCGTTTATAAAGTAATTAATAGATGCAGCTTACGGGCGGGGCGTGGGCCGGACGAGAGTGGTTGGACGCGGGCGCATATAAGAGGGTGGGTCCTGCTCATCGAAGCTCCTCTTTGTGCGCTTAGGCCTCACTTCTACCTTGGTTTGCCAATTCGGTAATATGAAACAATCCGAATAAAGAAAAGTATATAGTAAACAGAGGAAAAATAGTTTTGTGTGCTGTTCTTCGACAAATAAGTTTGGTTGTTTGCGGATACCATCTATGCAAAAGAGCTGTGATTCGGAAGACAATTCTAATCATGTTGAGTGATAATTTGGCGCGAAGCTTTATCATAAAGCTGTGTTTATTCGTGTGTTCTTTACATTTTCTTGTTTTATATGCAAGTTGTTTCGAATTCACTTCATTTTGTTCAACACAATGTAAAATAGGACGCGGTGGAAACCTGTGTAAATGCAATGCGGTGCATTTCGCCGGAAAGCGAACACAAAGCATCGCTTCTGAAACCCTTGGAAACACTCACAAAGACACAAATTCCGTATCCGCAGCAGCCGACCTGGAACTGCAACGCCAAGTGATGGAGCGACTATACTCGTTGCTTAGTAACCGCCATGACTCCATGGATACACATCCGTTGCTAACCATCGCTGAGCAACCCGTTGACAATGGCGTCCAACTGGTTCCCAATCAGCTGCGAGGGGCCCTGGATTCCCCCGGTGATGAGTTGTTGGCTGAAGGACTTGCCTGGATGTCGGCTGAAGTTGCCGAGATGCTTGGGGAGTATGCGGGTCCAGGTGGAGGGAGCAATATGGAGAGGAAACAAGAGCGAAACTCGTCATCACAGCGCAATACCCTGCTCCACAGGTAAGAAATACTCTTAAATGATTACAGATAAATAAAAAAAAACATACGTTTATTTTAGAAGCGCGCTAAAGATATTTAATTTGGGTTCATGTGGTTTAATCATATGTCATGTAGGGAAAATATATATAAGGAAAATTCATGTCCGTGAAACGTTACACTGTCTTTGAGCCTTAGATTAATTTATAGATATACACGTAAATAGAACGTAATTGAAGATCATTCTAAGCGATTTTACACAAAACTAGAATTATTCTTCCCTCTAAATTGGTAGATATATAATATCCACTATGTGAACGGGAACATTGTTTTATATGCACGACACACACACAAACAGTATTGCGTCACCTTAAGACCTAAGGAGACAAAAAATTAATCATTAACCTTCTGACCTCAATGTAAATATATTTGCAGTTTTTTTAATTCAATTTACGAAATACTCTCAGATAATTACGGATAAAAAACTTACGTTCATTTTAGGAGCGAACTAAAGATTTTTAATTATGGAGCAGCGCACCACAAAAATTAAAATGAAAAGAATATTTATTTTAGTAGGATATCAAATATTTTAAATCATAAACATTGTATCAGTAAACAGATAACGTATTTTTAACGTGTTTTAAATCAAAAACGTTATGATTATACAAGAAAAATATGAATATTGTTTGATTTGTACAGAAATAAGGAAAACATATTTATAACAAAGCAAAAACGGATTTTCTGGTTTGGAACCAGTGTTACATTACATAAAATTATTGTGAATATGTTTTAAGTCAATTAACTCCATGTAACAGTGAGTGAAATTAGATTAAAACAGAATCTTAAAATTATTTTAGGAGCGTGCTAAATATTTTTTTTATTTGTAGCACCGTACCACTAAGTCCAAATGATAACTTATTTTAGTAGGATATTGAATATTTACAATTATACCAGTAAACAGAATATGAAATAGTTTACTTTTATACTTTTTTACTTGAATATTGTTTGATTAGTGAAAAAAGAAGGAAAAGCAACATTATTTGAAAAAAGGCATATGGTTGACATTTGTTTTACTTTCGTTTTCTGATTTTAAACCTATGTTTCATTACCTGATATAACCATAAGTATAGGTTTAAACCCAATTCCATGCGACAGTAAGTGAAATAAAAATTAATCAATTTCAACGAATGGATTATCGAATCGGTATAGAAGCGAAATCCTATGTGACAATGACAGCAGTTGAAGTTTATTTGTTCAAGTAGATATAATTATGTGATGTACAATACATGAAATAAATATTTAAATCCCATATTTTTTCATTCTTTCAGGTTGTTAAATGCAGTGCAGATGGACGAAGAGTGATGTTTATGTTCATATACCAGAGTATTTTCCGATAATGTCCAGTCTTCAATCCTGACGAGCCTTTTACTAAACTGTGCAATATTTCAACAAACATTTTCATATAATACAATGCTTTGCAAGAACGTAAAGGATATGTCTATCTGGAGTACAAATGTAGATACAAACAAAATCATAACAATAAACCATAGACGTCGTGTTTATATAAATATAGATTTTATATGGATTATATAGATTTAGATTATATTATTAAATATAAGATTTGTAAAGTTGGAAAATAGCAAAAGACGGAAAGGTACAGAGAAACGTTAAATCTACCCAAAATTATTTCGCAAATAAATGCGAACTGATGAACTGAACTTAACTGATATATGAACTGAAATAAAAATTATGTCGCTTCGGTTGTTAATGAGTTTACACACATCACGTTTTTTTTGTTCAACCATAAACACGACTAAAAAAGTGTCAATCTAGACTTATGGAAAGGCAAACACCCAACCAAAGATCAAACGTACTCCGATCTGATCGAGTAGAAAAATCAACTTGAATGCGGACATTATTTGTATATAAGTCTATAAGTCAAGTCTCTAAACTTGCTTTTAAAGATCGGTACATGATATTAATAATTGTTCCTCATCTATGATTATTTTTATCGAAAGCAAACAAAAAAACTCAAAAAACAAGTGATGAAATCCCGTTTATAAAAATGCAAAATTTGTTGGTTCGAACCAAGCTGTCCTTGCTATCGATGAGTTTGTGTGTTTGTTTTGTTAAATAAACATTTTTAATATTTTTGTATATACTACAAATTTGAATATCGAATACATACATTTATATTCGACAAATAAATTTTGCCTCATTTTGAAAAAGCCAGCATGGTGATAAGATAAAAAGATGGTACCCTCGCTAAAAAGTTGTACTAAATGGTTAGACAAATACCAGTTTTATTACAGCTATTGAGATTTCGCTTAATCCAATAAAATTTTATACGTTATTTTGATTATGTAGATACCAACGTAGAGAAAATTGAGTTTAAAGAGTCAGGCAACACTGACCCCATTAAGTTTCTTAAGCTTTTGTTAGTTATTATATTTGACAGTGCTTATCAATTTAGTACCACAACAAACAAACTTACCTAGCTATAAAATCATACTCATTTTATATACCTTATCATTTATGCTTGGGTATTATATTTTCTATTTCCAAAGTTTCCAAAGGACTCGAATAATAAGAGGTATTTTTGAATTTATGATTCAGTGCCTGGCTACATTGGGAAATTTCCCAGCTTTAATTCCACAAAATAACTTACGAAAATCCATACGTAATAAAAGCTCAAAAGCTTCCTATGTGACCAGGCCCTAGGCCCTTGCAAATCGTTAAGGGCCTGGCCACATTGACAGTCTTCTTTAGCATGTTTGGCCTAACAAACCTGGTCTTCCAATGCATGGGAAACATGCGACTGGCTTTTTAGAGCGTAACAAGCGTTATGGTGCGTTTTAATAACAATAATTTGTTTGTTAATAACAACCATAAGAAATGCATTGGACGACAAGGAAAAACGCTTGTAAGCGCTTCCAACGAGGCCATACCCATATTAAACATATTATCAGTGAATTCATCAGTCCCTAAAAAATCGTGCTTAAAATTAAATGTCTTATGAAAAACACATTAACACCTCTAGCTTTAAAAAGTAATGTGCGTTTATGTGCGCTCTATCGAGAGTATATTGGAAACATGATTTGCTAGGGGAAAACTTGTCTTGTGTGACCAGATCTTTTAACAAGTAAGGCGACATTGGAAGGTTCTCGCAAGCAGTCTTTCAAATCCAATAATCTACGCTCTATTACGAAACATTTTTGCAAAATAAAAAGACAATCAAGGTCATTGTTTTTGAAGAGATTCATTATACGGCAGCCACATCCAATCCAACGACCTACCCTTTGGGTGAAGGAGCCATATATGTTGGCCTCTATGTCCTTGTGCTAAGCATTTCATTTCCTTGTAATTCTAAGTTGGCTGCAATCAGAGCAACAACACCTTTTGCGGCGACCGCTGAACGAAGGAAGACCTTGGAGTCAATGTCGGTGCTGCAATGGAAAAGTGGCTTGCCTTCTTCTTGAGACGACGACGCTTTTTGAGGAACAAATGCAATTATGGCGACTCTTCTTGGAATCGCCGCTATGAATGGCTTCATTTGACGGAGACGGTTGCAAAAGAAATCAAGGAAATGGGAATGATATTAGTTGCAGTTTAAATGGCCCTTTTTATGGTTTCATTCATCTCTTCTTTTTTTCTCAACGCTCTACTTTTTTGTGAATATGATCCATTATAAAGATGGGCGGTTCAGTTTGCAAACTCCCTGATGGTCCATTTGATCTCGTTCATAAAAAGAACGTACAACAGTTAATATTTGATACTATGCTAGGATTTGATATTTCTGGTGGTTTAATCAATGTTATAGATACATTGTCAGGATATGCCTTAAAATCCACTGAGCTTTTGAGTAAATAACATAATGAGATGTCGGTTTGATCTTTTAGTATTTAAGAGCACAACCCTGACAAAAGCTAGAATTCAATATCAAGAAATAGTTTCATAGAATCTATTGCAACTTAGAACGTTGAGAATAAGGAAATAAAATTGAAAACAATGGTTCTTTATTAACATCAATATATAGAATGTCAACATCTACTTTGTTCAAAAATGAAATGCATTAACAGCACTGTTAAACAGTTATTGCGTTTCGCCAAATATGTACATGTAGAACTATCCATCTCAAAGAACAACCTGTTATCCGCCAACATAATATTTCATGCCATTATTCTAAAAGGCAAATCCAAGGGTGTGCTTAAATTTATGTTAAAATTAAGCAGCTCCCTTGGACCAAAATCGTTTTGCCTGTTTCCACAATAATCTTTCTACAAAACAATATCATTCTGACAAAAAAGTCGCATGAAGAAGCTGTGTTTATGCTTTAATGGAACATCTCCTTTTGTGACCATAATCCCTACAAAAAGTGACTTTTCAATGCAGTTTGTAATAAGAAATATCTTACATAAATTTTATAACAATTAATGTACGCGGTTACATTTAAACTATATTTTTGTATAATACATAATTAAAATCAAACAACAATAACACCTGGTCAATTAGAAAATTGGTACTCATTTTGGGGCCATCGACCACCCGACCACGGGAGCAAACTCATAAAAAAAGTGACTTTGTCAAACAAGGTATTATTGAAACCTATTCTTGCGTTATTCTACAAGATGAAAGCTTGACGCTTCTTTTTAAAAAGCATTCCAAGATGTACTCCACTTTTTTTATAATAACACTAAATCACATGTGAGGCTGCAGGTTACATGCATCGCGTATGATTATCATTAATCGATATAAAATCACAATAAAAGAAACTGACAGAGATGTGACATTGACCGATGATGATTCTGAAATTTTGAATCCTTCTTGTCAATGAGTATATCTACCTTCTATGATATTCATAAAATACTTGATCGGAATTTTTAAATTATTAACATACATGTACGAATATCTCTATATACAAATATGTAATATTTATATGAAAAAAAAACAAATAACCACCCAGCGAAAAAAAAACATATTTTTGACTAGAGTAAATGCCGATTATCGATATGTATAGCAATGTAAAACGCAACAAAACTGCAGTATTTCAACGAATGCTTCGCTCAACAGTAATATAACCTCTAGACCCTGTATATTTATAATGTTCAATAAGACCTTGACCCTGATTTCCCATGACTCTTGAGTATTGCAGCTGACCCTGTAACCCGGTGACCTTGGAGAAGTGCAGTTGACCTTGAGATGACCCGATGACCTTGGGATGATTGTAAATAGGGCTGACCCCATTATTTGGAGGGCTGGATGGTCCTGAGAGACCACGTTGCAGGACACGTTCACTGGGCATGGAGCTGCGACGGACGTTGCTACGCGTATCCAAGGGCGACGCATCCATGACAACCGGCTCCCCACCTACGCTGGACGTGTGCGTGCATTGCGCGTGCGAAGACACGAGTGCATTGGAGTCTTGTGATAGCTGCGATCTCACTGAGCTCGTTTTAGTTTGGTGGGGTCCGCTGCTTCTCCGACGTACTGCGTTATACTTAATTGTTTCATGTGCTCGTTTGCGAAACATGCAACATAATCTCTGTAAAATTAAGGAGCAGAGACTTGTGTCTCCCCTCTTACTGTCTGCGAGACTCAATTGCTTGGTATATAATTCAGGATGCGTTACAAAGACGAGTGAATCAAAGTCTGAACCGACGCTGATATTAATAACAATCTTATCTGCCTGTTGCTTGTTAATACATGCTGTCCTTATAGCATTGAGGGCCGATCGCATGCTGAACGCGCCATAGAGTACCGGGTTTAGTGCGCTGTGCAGCATTGCTAAGATTTCTGCGACCGAATACAAGTCAGAAAGCGATATAGTGTAGTTACTGTAGATACGAATTAAACCAATGACGAAGTATGGACACCAGCATACAATGAAGGCCAGAATCACCGATAATGTCATTTTAACGACGTTTCGTTTGGAGGATGAGATCAACTTCCGCGGAATACTCACACGTGTTGTGGACGAGGCTTGAGTTGATCTGCGTCTTGAGCGACGGTCGGAGGACGTTCTGCTGCACTCGAACTCGGATTGAGAGTCCGATGAGTTTCGTCGAAGAGGCGCCGCGGCGGATAGCGAAGGGCGACGGGAAGAAGTGAAGCGTAGTTTCGGCTTACCTTTGGTATCGGTCGCTCGCATGAATACAATGCGGATAATGCTGATGTAACAAAAGGACATGATGATTGTCGGGATGACCAAAATATAGGTTGCTAGGAAACTGAAATATGCCTTTCGTTGCCATGGTTGCGTGTAGCCCTGGCTCACGCATGCGTACTTGATGCTTCCATCGGCGCCAGGTACTTCGGTCTGGACAAAAATGAAGAGCTGTGGCGTGGCGAAGACGAACGCCATTGCCCATGCGGCGGCCACTTTGTGCCACACTTTGGGTTGACCTCGGAGGGATTGCAGTGGACGCACGATTACCTGTTACCATAAAAGGCAAGATATAGTTACTCGACATGTCATGTGTAGAATGTGATTAATGTGATGTAATGTGATTAATATATAGTTAATACGTCGCCAAAAACGTAGTCAAATGGTTATATATTGACTATTGTGACATCTTATTGCTAAGTATTTTTCGATCTAATGGTATTAATTCATGTCTACTCGCCAGTTAATTATTTATCATTGTTTAATTGATTAAGTAAGCTTATTTTTGTGGCTTGAAATAGGCTTGTTGTGCAATTGTGTTTGACGTCAACTAATCAAAACTGTTTTTGATTAGTTAACCAAGAAAATTGATAATGTTCGATTAGTGGTTAAGCATCATGCTATATGTCAATTGTTAATCTTATGTATCTGTTATTTACATCATCAATTTATATAAAAGACAGAAAAGATCGCTATTATGTATTTGTATGATAATAAATTTGCAGATATAACACGCATTAGAATAGAAATTAAACCAGAAGGGCCTGACCAACAGGGTCACTGACCTTTGAGTCATTCAACCCTATGTGTGGGAGCCTGTGGTCTCTTTTTATTTTCATCACATGATTTTTTTTTTCAAATTTGTATGATGTCGTTACACTCGAGTCAAATCAAGGAAGCTTTTACCCGGATGAAACTATCCCACAAAATGCGTCATCAATTTTTACAAATGGTTGAGTTGAAGAGCAAAATTAGAAAAGAACAGTCACATAAAAGACAAACAATTATATTTGTTTGATATTTAGATGGACACTTTGTTCAAAAGAAATTATCTGAACATTTCTATAATTTTGCCGCAATTTGAAACTTTAGCAAGCGAACTTATCTATTTTTCTTATTTTGTTTTGTTTCAGAAATTAGCTTTCTTGAATGATGCTCGAGGTCAGAGAGGTCGATACTTTGCAGGAATCAAGGTATTACGAAGGTATAACATGACAAGGTCTTTAAAAATAACTGGAATTTAATCGAACGTTCGGATATAAATGACATTAATGTCAGATATCTTACAGTAGATTCGCAGAAAACCTTTGATTTTTGAAATCTGTGTTTTTTTGTTTTTTTTTTTTTTTATAAATGAACAAAAATAAATTCAAGTCCAATGAAAAATGTGTGCCTTTGAATAATGTCGACTTTTGCAACTTGTCAAAAAAGTGATTGAATATAAATATGTTGGTTGTTGAGACCTTAATAATTGATTTTATCGCTTTTCGATTCATTTTAAATCTGATGGTAATCATACCCTCAAATTGTGGTCTTCTAACCAAATTAGATATTGTTAAGGAAATCTTGTTTATATCTTGTTATGGCCTTCTAACTTGTACAGATATAAATTAAGTGTGAAAAAAAAACGGAAAATTATATTACCATATTAACTGTTTAAAATAGTTCATCCATGTATTTTGAAACCTTTGCATTACATATTCAACATTGGACCCATTTTTAAAAGTAAATAATGAAAAAATAATGAAAAAATATGTTGTCTTATGTTTCTTTGATTTTTATTGTCTCAGTTTGAAATTCTCCGATGGTTAAACTCTTTAGGTGAGCTTCAAGGCGAACTCGCCGATCACCCACTCGCCATTCGCCACGAACACGATCATGAAACCCTTTAAGTAAAACGAACGTTACCTGATATCGGTCAATGCTCATGGCGGTAAGCAGAAAGGTGGTCGAGGCGAGAGTGACTATTTGCCCGTACACTGTCAGCTTGCAGGCGAGGGCGCCAAGCACCCACTCGCCGAAGGCCACGAACACGATCTCGGTCGACATGGTGACGAGGCAAACAAGGATGTCGCCTACGGCCAGGTTCAGCAGAAACACGTTCACGCGTCGGCGGCGCAGGCGACGGTTGCATAGAATCAAAAGCAGCAATGTCGTGTTGCCTAGCAACGTGAGTATCATGAGTATCACTATGGCGGTCACCCTGGCAACAACGGGTCGTGTCCATACGATATCTTCGTCGTCAACCATTGGGCTGTCCTCGGTTGTATTGATGAGTTGCCAGGCTTCATTCGAGACAGCGATATCCACGCTACTCGTACCTTGCACGACGATATCCATCGTACCCAGGTCTATATTAATCGACATTGTCGTTATCTCCTGATTCTTATTGTTTCAGTCTGATTTTATGATATCAGGGCGTGTTTGCTTTGAGTGTCCATTATTTGCAACCGTAAATAAAACTGCTCATCATCCATATAAATATGATACCCTCAATTAATTACCAATCCATTAGAAACTGTTCAAAACCATGGCTCAAAACTCAATGAATGTCCCATTGCCGTGCTCTTATATAACGATGAAGATGAATGCGGAGTCGCGTGTGGCGGGAACTGGCCCTGAGCAGAGACCTTTATGAGAAGTCGCCGCTCTTTCTCTCATTGAAGAGCACCTCACGAGTTGTTCCTCAAAAAAAGGTGTTCTCCACCGAATTCCAGCTGGTTTGGAAATTTAAAGAGAATACTTTCTTGCTTGAAGATGTGTACAGTTTGAGGAACTTTTTTATAATTTCTTAATTTTCGCAATAAATAGTGCAAATAATTGTTTCAAAATTGATTAAACATACTTGCAACTGTCTAATAGATTATTTTTGCAAGATATGATATGTAGGTTGGTTACGTTCAACATTTAAATTTTCGCGAATAGGTGTTCTTTTCAGTTCCAAGCTGGATAGAAAATGAGAAACAGTCCAGCTGGCTAGTGAACACCTTTTTGCAAAATGTTGATGTTCAAAGAACATTATTTCGATGTCGTTCATAACTGTAATGCTCTTTTAAGGTTATTTAACCACTTTTTGAAAAATGGGTCGCGGGATGCCCTTTGTCGCTCTTGCTCTCATTTGCAGAGGAATCACGTGATGCAAATAAACGGGGATGATTGATCGAGTAAAGGCCAGTTTAACAGTGAAATTGGATAGCTTTGTTTTTATTAAATTATCTAAATACGCATAAGAAAGAATCCACTCGGACGTTAGATTATCAAATCTTAAGAAAATACTTTATTATATGAATTAAATTCGATATTGACCTGATTAACAGTGAATTTCGACAGACAGCATATGTGTCACCTATTTTGATCTCTTATTTGTAAATATTGCATTAAAATGGATGTGAAATAAACCAAAACAAATGAAAAATGAATGAACATAATCGAACATGTTAAGTATTTCTTCTTTAAAAAAAAATTACATACGTTCATCCAACTACATAAAGAGATAAATGGAGAAGCAAATCAAAAACAATTTTTCAAAGAAATTGTGAGCACTTGAATTTGCTCATAATTTGTTTGATATATTGTTTTCAATTCACTTAAGTTGGATCAAACCAACTTTGGTAAATAAAAAGACCAATCGATTCTTCATTCACAGTGTAAAAAAGAAGGCGCCAGTGCTACTCAGTCATATGAATAGCGTCCCCAAACGTAACCGGGTCGAACTTTGATTTTGACGTCCGCTTGGTGACGCTTCACACATAACTTAGTAGCACTGGGCTGTTTCTTTTTTGTTCAATGGGAAGAATACGTTAGGGTTTGCCTTTGAATAGAGATAACGATGTCGACATCCGGTCAGTTTTAGGCAATGATTTCCAGAGCTTGTGTGCGGAATCGCATATTTGGTCTCAGTATATTATTAAAGCTTATCTATTGGCTTTGAGTAGTAGAACAAATACTGTATGAATAATAAATATGATTAAATAATAAATGCTATAAATGAGTATATATATATAGTTTATGTGGTTAACATATCCAGACAAAATGAAGTTATATCAAATAAAGCCTAGACAAGAACCTGGTAAGTGTTTGCTCTCAAACCCTAGAACGGAAGTGTGACGTAGATTCGAATGGCAATGTCATGGTTTGGCATTACACAACTGTTTTGAATGTTTTGTTCCATTCCTTCCCTCTTGTATGGACTGAGTGCTTTCGAATTTAGCGATCCTGTCGTATTAAGCCTTGCTTCAAAACATGTTTACAATCAGGGCTCAATCCATTTTATCTCCTTAAAACATCGCTTGTTGTCGTTTGTCTAACCAGTGATTTGCTGCAATTTTGACAGAATAGCTCTTTCAAAAAGACAACGTCAGATGGCGAGGCGATTAAGCAGTTTGTTTGCTCCTCGAAATATCGCCTTAATTATGTCCGGATTGTGAAACATTGAACTATGAGCTAAGTTTGTAAAGGTCTCCATATGTGTTTCTTTTCTATGACGCTGATCTGTTCTGACTGTTTCAAAAATATTAATTTTACTCTTAAGGGATACCTAAAATAGGATTTCAAACGTAATCTTAGTAATTTTGCTGCGATCCTTGTGTACATTAATCTAATGAGTACCCATAACGTGTGCTAAATAGTCTTTGCAATGTACAAAACGCATTACGTCCTTATATTATATATTTGATTCTAATTCTATTTTTATTGGTCCATCATGTTTGAAAATATAAGAATTCTGCATTACTGTATTACCAATAAACATGTAGACAATATTGCTAAAAATTGAATTAATTGGTAAAAAAATAGTTATATTCGTTTAGAAATAAGATTATAATATTCGACATTCATAATAAACGTCAACGTATTTTTTTCAACGCAATACTTTTGAATTGTATTAACTTGTTTACTCGTACAACCACCACAAAACAAAATTATACAATTATTGACACATGGTTGGAATATAACTCTTTGACTTTGGAACATTTTATCAAATCAAATATTTCACTCAATAATGCGAAAATGATATTGCATAGAATTCTATGATAGTTGTAATAAGTTATAAGAAGAGAGAAGAAGATATAAGAGGAATGAGTTGTCCTTATGCCCCGTCGGTCCAATGTTAATTGCTTCGAGTTCCCCTGGAGTGGCCCAGAGGCGGTCCCTCAGTCTGACCTCCGTACCAGGATGTTTTGAAGAAACTACGATGAACCGAACGCCCCCGATTCTGCCCTTGGCCGTTCCATCTTACCCAAGACCCATTTCTAGCAGTTCATAATAATTGAATTGAAAAACACTAATGTTTTTATACCGAAAATGGAATGATGCGTAGCCATTTCTGTCGTTTTAGGTTATTCCGATGAAGTACGACGGAATGTTTTGGTGATCCGTGAATTAGGCTATATATAAACTTGTAATTCATCGGTTATTATAGAAAATCTATTACTTTATTTACATTCAACAATAGAGATATTAATATCAGAGCGAATTCCATAATGGTTTATCAATATAATTTAGAATTTTGTGCATTCAATGTATTTTTCTCGCTTAAACATTTGGGTATCGTTCAATATCAAAAGCAAGATTTACATGATAAAATGTACATAGACATAAATGTTTATTGAGCACGAAAAAGAACGTGAAAATATATCTTACGAAATAAATCAATTAATTTTCCAAGAAAAAATCGTGTTGCATACTGGTTTTTGATATTCGACAAAACTTTATAAAACAATAAAACGAGTGAGAGGAATCAGGTTTCACCGTTGAATTGAAATGAGCAGCCGCCCTAAAACCTGTAAATGTCATCCTTTTTCATAAACGAATTCTTTTTTTTTGTTGTTGCTATTATAACCGGAAATGCATTGAATCGAGGCT
>LQRL01093502.1:0-11881 GCA_001703475.1 Hydroides elegans | reverse complement strand
CTCAGAAATTAATACATAATTTTGGCATTTTTAAAGGCCAAAAAAAAGGTTATTGAGATTCTGAATTAGAATCAGACTCAAGGAATCGAAAATACACCGACTGTGGGCGTCCGATTGGGTCTGCGATCTCAACGATGACTTGTTTATGTGTTAAACTATTAAAAAGAATGCATCCATGTTTATTTTATAGCTTTTTAAAGCACCTTTTAAAACCTTTTTTTCTATGCAAAAACCTTTTAAAAACCTTTTTTTCTAATACAAAAACCTTTTAGAAAAACCTTTTTTTCGTGTACCGGTCGCTGGGAAGCCTGAAAATTGGCCAAAATAGCCAAAAATAGCGGTTTTGCAAGACTTAAGCTTGAACGGACTAGATCTTTTGAATGGAAGGTCATAGAGACTCAAATAGGCTCAAATGAAAGGTCTTGGTCCGTAGATGTGTCTTTTGACCATTTCGGTAAAATGAATCCGACCGAAAGTTGTCAAATTGGCCAAAAATAGCGGTTTTTTTCATAGAAAATATATTTAAAATCTACAAAAAAGTTGGGGGCCTATAAAGTTGGGGTGTCCGTCCGTCTGTCGGACGGAAGGTCATAGAGACTTTGTTATAGGCTCAAATGAAAGGTCTTGGTCCGTAGATGTGCCTTTTGACCATTTCGGTCAAAAACACCCAACCGGAAGTTGGAAAATTGGCCAAAAAAGTCCAAAATAGCGGTTTTTCAGGACTTGAGCTTGTACGGGGTAGAACTTTTGAACGGAAGGGCATAGAGACTTGGTTATAGACTCAAATGAAAGGTCTCGGTCCGCAAATGTGCCTTTTGACCATTTCGGTCAAAAACACCCGACCGGAAGTTGGAAAATTGGCCAAAATAGCCCAAAATAGCGGTTTTTCAGGACTTGAGCTTGTACGGGCTGGAACTTTTGAACGAAAGGTCATAGAGACTCGGTTATAAGCTCAAATGAAAGGTCTTGGTCCGTAGATGTGCCTTTTGACCATTTCGGTCAAAACACCCGACAGGAAGTTGTCAAATTGGCCAAAAATAGCGGTTTTCATAGGAAATATAATAGAAATCTACAAAAACCCCATACCCCTTCGAGTTTGGGGGCGGTTGGGGCCTGTTCCTGTTTCACAAATACTTCCTTGTTGAATCGAAATAAATCCAACCATTTTGAATAAAGAAAAAAAAAACGATAAATGGTCAGTGAAATATAAATCAGTGAAGTCATTCGAGTATGAATTGAACGTATATCTTGAATTATCAATCAATTTTCTTATTTTTTTTTCAGTTTGATCATTATCAACAACCCATATTGTGAGTATTATAAACATATCTAAGACGAAAATGATGACTCTATTAAGTAAACCTGATTTAAATTTTACAATTGCATTCGTTTCTCTTTCGTTTAGATTAGTGTTAGTTTTCATTGAAATGTTATTATTTTTTTCCTGCTATAGTTAAGGATCTTGCAATTTTGATAATTGAATGTATTCTAGAAAATATGAAAAAACGCAAGTTGTTTTCTTGACAGCTATCCTTAAGTTATTTCTTCATAAACATGTACAATACATTTTATAAATAATTGAATACTTAATGGTTTACTGCTACTTTATTTTTTTAATTCTGTCTTTTGTCTGTTGCAGATCCATGATGCGCTGTCAACATTCTTTCTGGCGGAGTTTCAGCTTTTTCTGTTTCATTGCCCTTCCTGTGCATTATTAAATTAAATTATTATTTTTTTTTTTTGCTTGGGTTTAGTCATTTTGCAGATTTGCACAATTGCGGGATGGGGGGACCCTACTAGCAACATTTAACTTCGGTTTAAATAAGCACATGTGTAAATTGAATAAACCCTAAGCATTGAGACCTTGTTAGAGCGATAATACATCTTATGGTCATATTAACTGTTTAAATGCAATTCTATATTTTATTTATTTATTATGAATGCACAGAAGGGTGATGATTAAAGATATTTCAAAATATGAGATTTATGGATATTTACTTATTGTTTCAGGTTGAGCTACAACGCTTAAGAATACAAGTCAACAAACCAGGTCTACCAAGCCTTTCACTGTTTCTGAGGTCAAGAAGAGATTTCTTCAACGAGGAGATTGCAGTCCTTTTAAGGATACTTCGTGTTCCTCTCGGCAGGCTTTTGTCATCGCATTTATATTCGTGCTCTGCGATATCATAGACTATCATTCGTGCAACAATACCAGTGTGTCATATACTCTATTTTATTAATAGGCGATTCACGCAAACATTCATTCGTTAAACCGTTGAGAAAAGATTGTGTTACGCCGAAAGGTTGACGATTTAAGAGACAGAAGGGATAATATAAGATACTGTGTGAAACTTCATCAGATTTTTGCGCTATTGAATGCACAGACTTTTGTTTCATTAGCCAGCCGGTCATCAGACAAACAATTGTGCTGATACAACAAGCCAACATTTTATCTGTGTACGCACAGTTTTCGCAATTCTAAATTCAAGTCCGACCCGACTTTAAAGCTTTTATTTGGTTTAAAATAAAGCTTTTAAAAAGGGGGTGTTCGATAAAGCTTGACCTCAGTTTTATCGTCCGAAGGCAGAGGTGATTCCACATTTGTGACTGCGGTTCATGTGGATGATAAAAGCTTCATTGCGAACTGCAGCCTCTGCTCGTGTGTCACGCGCTTGCGGAGTATTATACGAACCTTATTACCGTGACAAAAACTCCTAACAACTATACAAACGAACCTATCACTAACAGCTACTTATTACGATCCGTGCACATCCGCTTAGCCTTTGCAAGGCGATACGACAAGTGTCAAATCACTCAAGTTTAAGCCGCAGAATGCCTCGAAAGGGTAAAAAAAGACGAGCCGCAGAGCTGCGAGAAAAACTAAAAACAGATAAATTGAGAACAGACTCTGAAAGAAATGAAACCAGAGATATTCAAAATGAATACACCGTTACATTGGGTAGTCTTCACCAAGGAGACTTAAGGTTTGAATTTCCTGGCGTACAGTGTACGTTCCTATCATTTTATGCATTGGTGTATATGCTTGATCATCCTCCCAAAGTATGGACGTTTGCGGATATAGATACATGTGTTATCGATGGTAACAATGGTTTTGTCCAACATTGCAATGATCAAAATATGGATCCTCAAATGCTTTTGGCAAAAGAATTGCCCCAGATGATATTGGTTGGTGATCAAACTTTCGAGTGTATCCAATGCGACGATGGAATTAGATTTGGAACACTTGAACCGATAGCTGCTAATGCAGAAAGTGGCATGAATACCCTTAGTGAAGCCCTTTTTCTCGCTTGCTCAAAATTTGATTCTTGCTTATTGTTTTGTGGTGGCATGACAGTTGCTTTAGCTCACAGTGAATCGATATATTATGTATTTGATCCACATTCTAGAGGAAAAGATGGGCTTTTACACCCGCAAGGCAGTGCTGTGCTAGTGCATTTTCCATGCATCCGCAAAACAATTCTCTTCCTGCAGAAACTCTTCTCACAATCACTTCGGTTACAATCAACTGAACAATTTGAATTAGTACCTCTCATTATTTCGAGAGTCAAACCACGTACACCCGTCGCGAATTTCACAAGTCATGATAAAGGCAATATTGTTGCAAATGAATCGTTAGAAAAGAAAATTCATGAAGTATCATCTGAAACGCCTAACAAGTCAGAAGTAGTGGACACAGCGCAGAAAAATGCAAAAGAACTGAGTGAAGAAGCTGTAAAAACATATTTTGAAGATCAGCTTAAGCGTGATAAAGCACACAAAAAAAGAAACGATTTATCAAGGCCAAAACGCGACCAAGCGAAACGGAATGAGTATATGAGAAACTATATGCATAGCATTCGCAAAACACAATCAACCAAAAGCAAACAAAAGGCTATAACAAGGAAAAGAATCAAATACCTATTGAGCACAGAAGAAGCACGAATGAAACACCGAGAGCAATCTGCTAAAGGAATGAAAAAAATACGTAGTACACCAGATGGCAAGGCTAAAAGCAGGGAATCCCAATGCAAATCAATGAGGCGTTTACGTGATACAACCGAAGGACAAATGAAGAATAGAGAAGCAGCTGCTACATCAATGAAACGTAAACGTAGTACGTCTGAAGGACAATCAAAGAATAGAGAGGCAGGATGCAAATCAATGAAGCGCATACGAGATACACCCGAAGGGCGACTCAAGAATCGTGAAACATCTGCCATAGCAATGAAACGCAAACGAAGTACCTCGAAAGGACAAGCCGAGAATAGAGAATCTGCAAAAAAAATAATGAAGCGTTTACGAAATACCTCAGAAGGAATTCAAAGAAAAAAACGTAAACGTACTGTTGTATTCGAAGACACAGTGAAGAAGTTCAATGAAACAATTTCAGGTTCATGCTCGTATGTGTGTTCTTGTTGCCAACAATTATGGTTCAAGCACTCAGTCAAAGATGTGTCCAATTTAACATCATCTGTCAACCTGCATTTGCTTAAGCGTTGCCTAACGGGATATAAATCAGACGATGGCATTGAGTGGATATGCAGCACATGTCTTTGCAACATTAGAAACCAAAAAATTCCAAAATTGTCTGTTGTGAACGGGATGAAGTTTCCCGATAAGCCACCTGAATTGTTTCTTAACAATTTAGAGGAACGTTTGATATCATTACGAATTCCTTTTATGCAGATAAGAGCCTTAAGCAGTGGTGGGCAGCTATCTCTTAAAGGTTCTGTCGTAAATGTACCCGCAGATATTGAGCCAACACTTCGCGCATTACCAAGAATGAAACATGAATCTCAAACTGTTCCCGTAAAGCTTAAACGAATCAAAGACTACAAACATGCTGTTCAAACGGAAAATGTGAGACCGGCTGTCGTTATGAAAGCATTACAATCACTTTTGAATACAAGTGAAATGTATAAACAGGCCAATCTTAAAATCGATAATGACTGGAACGAACACAGAGCAGATGATGAACTGATAAACCCCTGCTTAAACTATTCTGACGATGAATCTGATCACTTTAGCGAGGTAGATGAAAGTGACAAAATGCCTGTTATGACGTTTCTTGATGAGCGCACTCACGACAGGAATGAAGTTGTTTCTGTTGCACCCGGTGAAGGTCAGAGACCGCTTAGTCTTTTCAAAGACCCTAATTCTGAGTATCTTGCCTTTCCTACTATATTCTGTGGCGCAAAGCGTATTGAAAATATAGAGAGAGAAGTTCCTGTGTATTACAGTGACATTTGTAAATGGGAACTTAGAAGTGTTGACCGGCGAGTGGCTTTGAATGTTCCTAACATATTTTACAAAATGAAGAAGTTACAAACCGAGCAAGTATGCAGCAAAGCTCACTTAGCAGTTCGCCGATGCAAAACAAAAGGCAAACATTATTCAGCTGGTTTTATTCTTAAAGACAATATGGGAGAGAGTCTAGTGAGGTTAGATGAAGGCTTTAGGATATTTCGGACCATACGTAATTCTCCAACTTACTGGGAAAACCAGAAAAAGGAAGTATTTGCTATGATCCGACAGCTTGGAATTCCAACGCTATTTATGTCTTTCAGTGCAAACGATTTGAATTGGTCTGATTTGATCGTGACGCTTGGAAAACTAGTGGACAATAAGGATTATTCTGATGAAGTGAAAAATAACTCACTTTCGTGGGAAACAAGATCACGTCTTGTTCAGGCAGATCCTATAACTTGCGTCAGACATTTTGACAATCGAGTTTCACAATTCATTCAAACCGTTTTGAAAAGTGATTCGTGTCCTCTCGGTTTGCTGAGTGATTTCTTTTATCGGGTCGAATTTCAGCAACGAGGTTCTCCACACATTCACATGTTGGCTTGGATTCAAGATGCTCCGAAATACGGCGTAAGTGACGAGTTGGATGTGTTAAGGTATGTTGACAGTGTTATGTCTTGCAGTGGTGATGTTCCACAAACTCATAATCAATATCTAGATCTTCAAAGGCACAAGCATTCAAGATCCTGCCGAAAAGGTGGAAAAGCGGAATGTAGGTTTGGTATTCCCTTTCCGCCAATGCGTGAATCATGTATTGTGCACCCGTTTACGGGAGACAATCGATCTGAATCTGAAGAACATTACAGAATCATTCAAAAGGCCCTTAAAGATCTAGAAGAGGATATTCCTTTTGACGTTTTCTTATCCACGATTGGTTTGGATGAAGCTGACTATATGAAGGCAGTGCAGACAAGCATCAAATCCGAGAAAATTTTTCTCAAACGAAGGCCTATCGAAAATAGGATAAATCCGTACATCAAAGATATGTTAGATGTATGGAAAGCAAATCATGATATCCAGTTTGTTTTGGATGCTTATGCATGTGCGATGTACATTGTGTCATACATTAACAAAAGTTCCAAAGGAATGAGTTCTTTGATGGCCGAAGCATGCAAAGAAGCCAAGAAAGGAAGCAAATCGCTAAATGAATCCGTTAGGCATATTGGAAATAAGTTTCTTAACGCAGTTGAAGTTAGTGCTCAAGAGGCGGCATACCTTGTGTTACAACTGAATATGTCGTTGAAGAGTAGAAGTTGCGAGTTTTTGCCAACGG
Organism: Hydroides elegans; assembly: GCA_001703475.1. Classification (NCBI taxonomy): domain Eukaryota; kingdom Metazoa; phylum Annelida; class Polychaeta; order Sabellida; family Serpulidae; genus Hydroides; species Hydroides elegans. Next base: position 5,301 of record LQRL01093502.1, on the reverse strand, counting down.
CTCCTTTGAGTGAACGTACGTTTCTTTTGAAAAGCCGAAAAGAATTGGAAGCACTACCCGACGAATCCACAGACATAGAAGCTAACAATGTAGTGAAACGGTATTCTCAAAGGCATCCTTCACTTGAAAACTTCTGTCTTGCGGATTATGTTTCTAAAGTGGTGTCGGTATCCCCAGTTACTAAAGATGTCTCACAGATTGGAGAAGATAAATGCAAAAGCAGTTCAGATAACGATGACAACAGACCAGATCTGGACAAAACGTCTCATCGGCTTGATACGGAAATTAAGCGCTATTCCTTGATAAAAGGAAATACCAGAATTTTGCTCCGTTCAAACCCAAAAATCATACGGTATGTAAAATACAACAAAGATGTTGACCCAGAACAGTTTTTCAGAGAACAATTGATGCTATTTTATCCGTGGAGAAACGAACAAACTGACCTTTTGAATGGGTTTGATACGTATGAAAAAAGTTTCAATGCTGTTTCTCAAACCCTTGATTTGACCAAACGAGAATATGACAGGAACACAGAGCTTCTTGATAAAGTTGAATCAGCAACAACTGCTCTCATATTGGACAATTTTGATAGTGTTTCTCCAAATATTGAGAGTAGAGAAGCTAAAGATGCAGAGATTGAACCTATCGCATCGAGCGAGCACGCATTTTATCGACCGCAAACAGATGAACAAACAAATTACGATTTAGGTGGTGATTTAGGTATCACTGCCCATATAGCAAACGACGATGTTGAGATGGTTCAAAATGTCTTACCAGAGAATGATTATTTAGAATTATTGGCAAAACTCAATTTGAAGCAAAGGCAAATATTTACACATATCATACAGTCTCTGATATTTGAGCCAGATAAAAGACTTCATTTGTTTATCACTGGTGGAGCTGGCGTTGGCAAATCGTTAGTCATAAATACGCTATATCAAACACTCCATCGGCTTCTGTGTTCCGACTCTGGACAAAATCCTGAAGATGTGCGAATTTTACTGTGCGCCTACACTGGTCTTGCTGCTTATAACATCAAAGGGACCACTTTGCACAGCGCTTTTAACATTGAACCTAACAAAAAGCTTAAATTCAAACCGCTTTCTGATGACAAACGCAATACTCTGCAAACGAAGTACAGGCATTTGTCCATCTTGATCATTGATGAAGTTTCCATGGTAGGCAATGAAATGCTTAATTTTCTGTTCTGTCGACTTCAAGAAATCAAAGGCAACAAAGAACCATTTGGTGGAGTTCATATTCTTTTGGTCGGAGACCTATTTCAGTTGAGACCAGTTGGTGATGGTTGGATCTTTGCAAATGCATCTTCCGATTATTCAATACTTGCACCAAATTTATGGCGAAAGTATTTTAAGATGTTTGAGCTGAATGAGATCATGCGTCAAAAAGACGACAAAGAATTCGCACAACTACTCAATCGAATCAGAGAAGGAAATCATACTGAAAATGACATTGCTTCATTACAGGCACGTAGTGTGAGCATTGAAGACCCTCACTATCAGGCGCTTAAGCACGAGTTACATCTTTTCCCGTGTAATATGGCTGTAGACACACATAACGAGAGCATGTTTGAAAGGGCAGTAACAGAAAAAGTTGAGATCGGTTGTCTCGATAGCGTTCTAGGTGAGGAAACAACGGAAGTTAAGCAAAAGATATTAAACCAATTGAAGGGGAGGAAAACCAGTGATACCGGGAACTTAAGCGAAACCTTAAAAATAGCGGTTGGTTTGCAATACGACACAACACACAATGTATCCGTTGAGGATGGAATTTGTAACGGTACGCCTTGTGTACTCAGAATGATTCACTATATGGAAACACAAAAATGCGTCCCAAGCTGTTTGTGGGTTGAATTTCCGGATCCGTCAATCGGCCGAAACACACGACGAGAGTATTCACACTATTACAAGAGATATCCTGGTGTATCTAAAATGTGGACCCCTATATGGTGCGTTCGTAGGACATTTATGTTTCGCAAAAAAGCTATAGTGCGTCAGCAATTCCCTTTAAAATCTTCTTCTGCAAAAACCATACATAAGGCACAAGGACAAACAAAGTCTTGTGTAGTTGTTGATACAACTGGATCTCGTTCACATCAGCATTATGTTGCCTTTAGTCGTGTCACGCAATTGCAAGGTTTGCATCTTCTTCATGGCCTTAATGGATCAATTAAGGTAGATAGTGCCGTTACTAAAGAAATGCGACGACTGAGAGAGGAATCATGCATAGATCTATCTTACAAACCTGTCTCGTCATGTGCGAATGAGCTTGTAGTAGTATTTCAAAATGCACAAAGCTTGCACCGACATTTTCCTCAAATAAAGAGTGATGAAACATTTACAAACGCAGATATACTGTGTTTAGCAGAAACGCGACTTGTATTAGACGATGATGATTTTGAATATGCAATAGATGGTTTCCAGCCTATTATTCGAAATGATCAAGCCACGAACGGCCAAAGACCTCCGCATGGATTAGCAGTTTATATCAGAAACTTTTTAAGAGTTGAGTCATTCAAATTCTCATCGTCATCAAAAATTGAAAGCATTACACTTGAGGTGATTGATTCAAGACGAGGTGTGTCTTACACAGTTATGACTGTTTACAAATCACCGTCATGCAGTTTCAATGATTTTCAAACATGCATGAGAACAGTTAAGGTTCCATCAACTCATCAACTTATGATCATAGGCGACTTTAATTTCGATATATCATCAAACCGAAGCGATCGTTTCATGAGCTCGATGAAAATATTGTTCCCAAATGCAAAGCTTCAAAACACATTGCCAACAACGCATGGAAATACTATTCTAGATCTTTGCTTCACGACAAGTAACCATGCCTCTGCATACGTTGTAGCTTGTGTTTGGTCTTACCATCACACGCTTGTATGCTCATTCTCTTAGAACATAACGCTCCAGAAATAATATTAAGCATTTTATCAGAGTAACCGGTTAAAATTGGCCTAATCAAAATGTCTAATTACGTTTGTTAAAAGAGCTTTAGAAACGATAGTCTTTTACTAATATAAAGATACATCTTCCTCTATGAGGGCACAACTTCCCTCTCGGCTAAAGCTTTGATGCAGGAAGGAAATGCCATCATTCTACTGTATAGCAAGTAAGTATCAGATAAGTAGTTTTAGATAATTATTTGTCTGTGGTAAGGTTGCTTTTATATCCCCTGTCCCCTATTTTTCGTTTTTTTTGTTTGTCTCTTAATATGTTTTTTAAGGCTTGTGTATCTGATTGCAGTATGATACAGCAAGGAAAAGTTGCACAAGCTGTGGCACACTGTCCTTGGACAGTCTTGTTTTAGCCACGGCTTACGAAGTAAACCGTGGTTTGTGCGATCACAATGTGTTGGTTAGTTAGTTGGTTATGTTGTTAACATCTGACCCTTCTTCTCCCACAGTTCTTCACCGATCCCTTTCATATTTTATTAGAAGCATCTCTAAGTCATCATCTATTCAGGGTGTGCTTTTTATATCGATCTGGCTTATATAAGCAAAGTTATAAGCAAAAATATGCTTACATTTCTGATGTAAACAAACTGCTGAATGTGAGCGATAATAGGGAGTCTGCTTTGTTATGAGCATGCAACAGCGAAGTCCCTTTATGTGACGTCATTTAGGCTGATCAACACACACTACATATCTGCCTAGGTCGACGCTGTTGCGACACCAGTTGGTTTAAAATAAAACAATCGCGGGATTATTTATGTGTATTCTCTTACAAAAATGTAGTATAGCGTGCTGTCCTTGCGCTTAAAATGTTATAATGCGTCTGATATTTACAAACTATAAAATCCTTTTCATGAGTCCATATGTCTCTAAGAGGATCACTTGAATTTAGTAAACCACTCTATTTAAACGTTTTATTATTGATTAATTTGGATATCTATAAAATATTATTGAATATGTGTTGCTTTTGTGTATAGAATGTGTTATCGAGATACATAAATGCATTTATATATATATATACAATGCTGTTTTGCAGTTCGATGTGTGTCTACCAGTCGAATACAAAATGACGATCTCGGGATGCCGAACTTTATCCTCGTTTTGTAGACCTAGACAAGGGTTGCCTTTGCCTCGCTTGGTTTTATTACGCAATTTTAAAAATAGAAATCATTTACAGCAATATGAGTGGGAAAGCTGTGGCACACTGTCCTTTGACAGTCTTGTTTGAAAATCGGCCAAATTATACTTTTTTGATACTTTTATACTTTTTTTTATACTTTTTTTTGCTCTTGTACTTTTTTATACTTTTTTTCCCAAAATCAGTAATTTCATACTTTTTTTATAAATAAATTTTGCTCGCGCCTTCGGCGCTCGCATTATAATATTTCAGCTTTAATATTTCTCCGAAATACTCAAAACCAATGTGTATTTTAGTTATGTTGATTCACAATAATTGCAAGTTACGTGTTAATGTAAGTTTCAATGGTATGCTTAAGATTTAACATGACATTTTTTCCTGTTAATTGATGATTTGATATTGATTCACTTTATTTTATATATGGGTTTGCATTTCTGTTTTGATCATTTTCGTATGTCACCATACTTATTTTCACCCAGCCAACCAAATTGGCTGAGGGCTATTACTATCCCCTATTCCCTCCCTCGGGCCGTCTGTCTCTCCGTTCGTCAATCTGTTAACATTTGAGGTTTTACTTCGACACTTTCGTGTGAAGTCCTTGTCCTAGAGTCTTGAAACTTCACAGAACATATTTAAAGTTCGTATTAGGTAGGTGTGCAAAGTTGAATTTTCAGTTTGGATAATCAAAGCTTTCAGTTCGATTTATCAAATTGGCTCCAAATCCATGTCTGGACAATACCCCAAGGAAAATCCCTCATGAAAACTCCTCCTGTTTTGATTAGACAATCCGTACCCCCCTGCCCTCCCCCGATGATAAATCCTACCTTCTTTTAGATATGTCATAGTTTCAAAACTGAATTTGAGGAATTTTAATTGAAATATAAACAATCATTGAAGGTTTTTTTAAATTAAGAAGACACATCATCTGAATAAAAAAAAACCTTTGATGTTGTTATATCTAGATCACGGGCACTGATGGTGTTTCAATTGCATATATATCCGAATACATATACATATAACTATACGGATGCAAATCGATGTGCTTTGAGGTTGCTTTGATTAAATGAGAGATTTCAAAAGTCTCTTTCTTCCTCTTGACGGTTTACCATGGCAATGGGATCCATTTAAAACACACGCTCTATACATGATACTCCACTTGACCATATAAAATTGTCATGGG
>LQRL01093493.1:2613-22660 GCA_001703475.1 Hydroides elegans | reverse complement strand
GTAGGTGATTTAAGGGTTTTGATTACTTTGGTTTCAGAGGTGGTTTGAGGGATTTGTTATTGTGCTTAAGCATTATTAATCAAATTTAACTTGGTATGTGGAACCTAGCTTGATCATAGACATACATTCGCGCGTTCAAGAAACTACTTTTGCATTATTTTTTTTTCGAAATTTCCTTATTTATAAGTATATAGAGCTTATTTGCAATTAAGCGACTAATTCGATTTGGGGTAGAATTGGCGCGCTGTTATATAGTGGTGTGAAACTGAAGGCAATTCACTTTAAAATGACGTGTGTTTCTTGGGCGTGTGGAAGGGGGAGGGGGGTCGGGGTTCCTTTGTATGGGCTTCTTGGGAATGCGTATACATGCGTATTACGACATATTCAACTCCAAGTCATTATTTTGCATGCACCTTCAAAATATGTTTTATATTGCAGGACCAAATGACTAAATATTAAGCAAATTAAAGGTAAGAGAATGATTGGTACGGATTTTTGTCGTTTTTTTTTTCATCGGTAAAAACGGACGGTCATATAATCAGCTAGAAGATAAATCACGATAATTGCATTTTACTAGATATTGGATTCATTCGAGCACAATTCTGTTTTAAATAAACAACAACAAAATCAATTTAAGAGGGGCTCCGCTCCGTGCAACAATGTGATAAGTCGACTTAACATGGTTCGGTTAAATGCATTACAAAGTGTCACATGATTATATTTCCATGTTTTATATCTATAAAATGCTACGAAATCAATGAGATCATAACATATTCATATTTTGGACACTTGCCAATCCATAAATAAATGACCTATAATAAAACATTAAATGCCTTCTTTCTCCGAGCGCGAATTTCAGACTTAACAGAAGGTTGCCTGGAGCTCTTTATTTAAGTTCCGGTTACGTAGACCAATCGGTTACGCATGCATATAAATGAAAGGATTCAGGATCATGAATACTCAAAAGTGCAAAACCTAACAAAACAGGCCGAACTTGACACGTTTATATAGAAGATGAAATTAATCATGTATACATATTTCATAAGTTGTCTGATCTATTTTTATTACAACGGATTTTTTACACACAATAAAGCGAAGTGACTGATGTTAAGATTGAGTGAATTATCATATTGTTATGGCTGTGTGTGTGAAATTGTTCCCGATATGTCGATATTTTTATAGAATTTTATTTTTTTTATCCGAACCGCACTCCTCGTGGTATCCTTCTTTGAATAAATATACCAGATCAGCAAATCTATTTCGATTCTGTAAAATTTGATAAACTATTATACATGAACTGTAAGTCGCTTAAAATAGCTGGATTTTTCTCCCTCTTTCATACAAAAAATTATCAGATCAGCCAAAAATAAGCCTAAGGGTCTGGCCACATTAAACGCTTTTTCTTGCTTTTATTTACAAACATGTCTTCCAATGTATTCCTTATGGAAAAAACCAGCGAGCGGTAAAGTACCTTTTTACCGCTTTTTCTATTTCCCATAAAGAATAAATTGGAAGCTTCCAATGTGGCCAGGTCCTTAGACTATCTACGAACCCACAGTACCTCTCCATCACGTAAATCGTGTCCCTTCTTCTTTCTTTCTCATGTGAGGGGTCGCCTGGGGGAATTCCGAGACATTTCTCTTGATTGGGGCAGGCATTCAATATGGCGACACTAATACTGGCATTGGAAAAAAATTCTGGCTCTCAATGACGAAATGGGGGAAATACTGATTAAAAATATTATCCCACCATTTCACATGGATTTAAAAATATTACATTAGATGCACAGAATATGGAAATTGATGATTCGAGTATTGTGTTCAGCATAAACTTCGAACTATAGGATATCATTCTTGTGTTGGTACATATATATCCAATGTTATCCCCATTGTCTAAAACTAACCATATTGAATATAACATTTCAACGCCTGTACCTGTAGCAAATGGGAAAGACTAGCTATAACGAAGAGATTAAGTCCCTTACTCATTCGCATGGTCCTCAACGCTTCCGGCTTGTCAAATTGAATCCTTCATCAGAAGCACTCTTTGATGTCCAGAATACTCCCCCTTCCCTCTCAACTGCTACCAAGACAAGATCTCTGGCGTCACAAAATGATGTTGGATTATCCTGCAAGCATTGGTTATATTGCCACAATAATATGTTTAATGCAATCAGGGTTCATTTTTTAACCTTTTAACTTATATCTAAGATCGATGCACGGCGTCAAAGTGAATCTTTCAAAATAGGGATTCTTTGTTGTCCTGTAATGCCCCCCCCCCCAAAAAAAAAAAGAGAAAGAAAGAAAATATATAGAGGCATGATCTTATAGAAACATTAAAGGCGTCACGCAAAAAAAAACACCACGTTTCGGGAGTTACGTGTCGCAACGTCATTTTACGTTTTAATATCAGACACACTATTTATGTAATTGTATAGGTATTGCATGACCTACAGAACGACAGAATATATCATCGTATTCAGAAACGATTTGTCATGTTTAGCTGCATTTTTTGGACGAGCGCTTAATCTTATCTCTTGGAAATGCAGCATTAATGCCAAGATGTAATGATTTCCTAGAAAAAGGGTTGATAATCTGGACAATCTTAGCAAAACAGTGCACTTTTAACGCATTTGCAGAACAGAATGCAAATTAACTGACGTGATTGCTTTTCCTTAATAAACAAGACATAGGAACAAAAAAAGATACAATGACAAGCGTAATAAAATGATAAAACGATTATTAAAATGCATATTTTGGTAGAGCTGGTTTAAGATAAGCTAACAAAAACCTTTAAAAATACATTTGCTAGCTAAAATCTTTTAATTTAATCATTTCATCAATGTGATCAAAGTATATATTTGATAGTGTATATTGTATATTGTATATGTATATTTCAAGATGCATATACATGTATGTATAGACATGATGTTTTAAGAGCTGCTTTTGAAAAGAAAATAGAGTATATCAAGAGCGGTTCCGGAACTTTAAACCTTATCGCTTACGTATTAAAAACTAATTACGGTTCATATAAGAGTTTCATTATTGCTTCATTGAAGATTTCAAAAGATTTACATTTCATATGTGTACAAGGCAAGACTTTAAATTGAATGTCAGGAGAAATTAAAGTCTATTCTGTACCAGAATAGCTTCGTTTAATGTGACGGGATATGCGTAACACTGAGTATGAATCAAAGGGATTCTTCCGAGTGGCAATATTTTTCAACTAACATGTACAACTGTAGGTTGTAAATATTTGTATCAAATTCGAAAATTCTAAGAAAAATTGAATAAAACGCGAATTTAAGTATAAATTTAAAGCATTTATACAGAAAATAATGTTTAACTGAAAGTGAGGCTACACCCAAAGCGAGGCTTAACTGAAAGCGAGGCTAAACTGAAAACGCGGTTAAACTGAGAGTGAGGTTTAACTGAAAACGAAGCATAACTGAAAGTGAGGCTAAACTAATAGTGATGCTAAACTGGAATTGAGGCTAAACTGAAAGCGATGCTAAACTGAAAGCGAGGCTAAACTGAAAACAAGGCTAAATTGGAAGAGACGCTAAAGAGAAAGCGAGGTTAAGCCGTAAATGATATTACCCTGAAACCAAGGCCTAATAATTGATATCAAACTTATGGCAATAATGAACTCAACGCGCAGCTACACCAAAATCCAGACTAAAATGCCATCCAAATGAACAAATTATTCTATCACAACGGTCTCACACCCATACCACATCTTCCCCTTTCCTGAGCCCGAATGTCGCCCTGATTGAAGAGACATTGGCAAGCCAGACAACCGCTAGGGGGTGGTGGGTAAATAAATAAAAAGAGGAGTCGCCAAGTTTTGTATTGGGTGTTGATTGCACCGGAGGAAAAGGACAGGCCAATTGAAAACAAACCTCTATTGAAAAGCTTGACATAGCAAGGGGTGGGGGATGTCCCGAAAGCTTGACATTGGAGGGATGGGAAAGATCCCCTAACCTTTGCTGAATCCGAGGTTTCCCATCAAATTGACCGATCTTATCATTTGGTTAAATATTATCAACAGAGTTTAAAGAAGGTGCAGGTATACACTGTATGCTATAGACCGCTATTTTTATCCATTTTAATTGATGAAAGTCGACCCAAATTGAAAAATCATGACACCACAAGAAGAAAAGGGTGGTGGTACATCCCAAAACTCCAATCATGATGAAAACCGGTTTGCCGTTACAAAGGATGACGTCATCAAAATGAAAACCAAACTCAGATTAAGCAATAAGTTTGGCTGTGACGCGTATATCTGAGAGTTGGTGAGTAGCTCAGGGTACTCGTGCCTAAATTTGGTCCTATTTATAATTTATACTATCGGAAAATACAAAAATAAGTTACTTATTGAATGGTTCTTCAAAAGAGATGTTGCCAGAATATTGAACGCTTCTCATATTAAAACATGCGTAAAATTATAACAATGACCAGGCAACTCGCAAAACCTTCCTTCACTTGGTGCTAAAAGTTGTGCTAAACTCGACTTAATGATGTAATTGAAATCAACCCTCTTATTTTGATCCTCCGTTTCTTAGCAAGCATGAAAACTCACGCACTCGTGCTTTCTCACTTTCATAATGACGCAAAACCACGCTCCCTCGAGATTGCCGAACGATATTTGATCTGAGATCTCCTTTTTATCTATGTTAACATCGTTTTTGTCATCTTCTTTTGAATCGGTTTTAATGTAAGAACGTGTCGTGTTTACGCATCTTCGTGTGTTTTTGTATAAAAGCAATTTAATTGAAAGTGTGCGGTTGTGAAGCAGAAACTTCTTGTAGATTTCACCGTGGGTACATGAAAAACAATTAAGCTTTTAAGCTTTAATTTTAAAAAATCGAACAAAAAGAAATGAAAAAAGAACCTTAAAGACCATCTCAAAGTTAAATGAGATTTTGAAAAAGTTGACACATTGCGCATTTTGATACAAATTGGGCAATATTCGGAATACGATTTTTATTATGTTTTTCAACCAATTCAAAGTCAAATAGGCCACATATGCCAGCTACATAATTTTGATACTATACATGATTTTCTTTATGATATTTTGTATGTTAGTTATTAGCCAGGGTGGTTTGGTAAGTTTTGCATAGATACATTGTAGAAGAGCACCCCACGAGCTGTTCCCCAAAAAAGCTGTTCCCCACCAATTTACAGCTGGCTTGGAAATTTTGAGAAAATTGATTCTGGCTTGGACATTTGAACAATTTGAGGAACACCTTTTTTGATAATTTCTTAATTTTCACAATAAGTAAAGATAATAATTATTTCAAAATTGATTAAACTTGCTTGCAATTGCATAATAAACTGTAGTTTGTAAGATATGATACGTAATTTGGTTAAATTCAACATTTCAACTTTCGCAAAAGGTGTTCCTTTTTTGCTCCAAGCTGGCTAGAAAGTGAGGAACAGCCCAGCTGGCTTGGAAAAAAGGAACACCTTTTTGTAAAAATTAAATGTTCAAAAGCAATTGTTTTGTGGTTCTTCGTTATCGCAATGTTGTTTTAAGTTGATTTTACAACTTTTTGAAAAATATGTCGTGGGGTGCCCTTCATTGTAAGCTCTTCTTGCTTCATTTGCACTGTTTGTTAGTCCATTGATCATCTTATGGCTCTGCTTAAAAATATGGAAGCGCCTACGGCTCCCCTATTTTTCTGATCAAATGGGTGATATACATAAAGCAACATACGAAAAGGCTATGATGCAATTTCATGTACACATGACATTAATTACTTCACACTTGTAAAAACGCTTTCGCACAATATCATGGGACACACATAACGTAGTTTGAACATTTTACAAGAAACAAGTTTTTTTTTTATAAATTTGAGTCGGTTCGGGTAGCCAACGAATAGACCAAGCCGTAACAGTTAGTACAATTAAACGCTTCTTGACTTCAATACGCATAACATACAATTAGTTAACTCGTATACCATCATTTGAAAAACCGCTTCTTGCATTAAAAAATGCGTAAAATTATAACAATAATCACAAAACCTTTCTACACCCAGTGCGAAAAGATGCGTTTAAACGACTTAAGGGTGTAATTGAAATCAACCCTCTTATTTTGATCCCCTCATTTCTAAGGTAGCATGAAAACTCACGCACTCGTGCTTTCTCACTTTCATAATGACGCAAAACCACGTTCCCTCGAGATTGCCGAACGATATTTGATCTGCGATCTCCTTTTTATTTGTTAATATCTTTTTATTCATCTTCTTTGAATTGGTTTTAATGTAAGAACGTGTCGTGTTTGCGCATATTCGTGTGTTTTTGTATGAAAGCAATTTAATTGAAAGGATGTGGTTTTGAAGCAAGAACTTCTTAAGGATTTCGCAGTGCCTTAATGAAAAAAAATCAGCTTTGAAACTTCAATAACAATTTCATTTTCAAATGAAAATAAATAAAACAAGATTGTCAAGGACAATGACCCAGCTTTACTTTATAGCTCTTCAAGCACTAGCAAACACGTTTTTGATCATTGTTTTAATGAGACTTAACAGGTAAGTGTTAATGCATAGGCTGGTATAAAAGTCATATGTTATCCATTTGTTTTACCATCTGCATATAAATAAAAATATAAAAACTATGTATTTGTTTATAACATTATACCATTATCTTTAGGAATCGGTTGTACAAGCTGGGATTCGAACCGACGACTTTATGACTGTGTCCGATGCTATATCCCTAAGCTACAGGCCCATGTGCGATATGAATTAACATACACACAATATGTATGAGTACATTATGAACCAGACATTTATATCTAATCAGACTTACAGATAAGATATGGCTATCTACTAAAGGCACCATACATGACAATATTATTTCTTGCTTTTTCTCAAGGAAAAATATTTTCGAGCTGAATCCAGGATCGAACCCACGACCTTTGGGACATGAAACCGATACACAACTGACGGAGCTATTCGGCCAGGTGTGTAACAGCTGTGATTCAAACAGTCGATAAGTTCAACAGACATAAAAATTCAATAACTTGAAGTCAGAAGGCATGCCTCAATGAGAAAAATGCACGTATCCATCATTGGAATCAACCAACACAAGAGCCCCCGCATGACCAACCATTCTGCTTGCGGCAGGTTTGGTCGTGTATATAGTAATACACGCCATAAGACCTGTCTTACGGTATATGGTATATGGTATATGGTCATGCGGAATGGGCTAAATAGACGTTTGAGTATATAGAAGACCTGGCGGTAATGGCGAAGTCCACCATGGCAACCATAATAATTGGATCGTCATCCGGAGCACGATTTGGATTGGGGACACCATAAGGAAGCTTTTGTTAAAATTTCAAAGCTCTACGACCAAAACTGTGGGAGGAGATAGGTGCAACAACAAATAGTTTTTTACTATATAGAAGACCAAATGGGCGGTTTTTGCGAAGTGCAACATGGCGACCACAATGGTTCAATCGTCATCCGGAGCACAATTTGAATTGGGGACACCATAAGGAAGCTTTGGTTAAAATTTGGAAGCTCTATGACCAAAACTGTGGGAGGAGATAGGTTCACCAGCAAATAATTTTTTACTATATAGAAGACCAAATTGGCAGTTTTTGTGGCGACCATATTGGTTCGATCGTCATCCGGAGCACAATTTGGATTGGGGATACCATAAGGAAGCTTTTGTTAAAATTTCAAAGCTCTATGACCAAAACTGTGGGAGGAGATAGGTTTAACAACAAATAGTTTTTTACTATATAGAAGACCAAATTGGCAGTTTTTGCGAAGTCCACCATGGCGACCACAATGGTTCGATCGTCATCCGGAGCACAATTTGGATTGGGGACATCATCAGAAAGCTTTAGTTAAAATTGGAAAACTCTACGACCAAAACTGTGTGAGGAGATAGGTTTTGAAAAAAAAGTTTACTAAATAACTAACTAACTAACTAACGGCGGACGACGCCGACCGATCTCACAAACCCAGTTTTCGTTTCACGAAAGCTGGGTTAAAAAAAAAGAGCTTAAAAGACTTAATATCACACTGAGATGAGATTTTGAAAAAGTTGACACATTGGGCAATTTGACACAAATTGGGCAATATTCGGAATACGATTTTTACTATGTTTTTCAACCAATTCTAAGTCAAATAGGCCACGTATGCCAGTTATAAAATTTTGATACTATACATGAATTTATTTATATTTTGTATGTCGGTTATTAGCCGGGGTGGTTTGGTAAGTTTTGCATAGATACATTGTAAGCTCTTCTTGCTTCATTTGCACTGTTTGTTAGTCCATTGATCATCCTATGGCTCTGCTTAAAAATATGGAACCGCCTATGGCTCCCCTCTTTTTTCTGCTCTTGTTGAATCAAAGGGGTGATATGCATAAAGCAATTATTATAAATACGAAAAGGCTATGATACAATTTCATATACATATAACATTAATTACTTCACACATGTAAACCGCATTCGGACAATATAATGGGATATGTACATGTACAACTTATTTTTGATCGGTTTTTAATTTACGAGCAACATAAAACAAATATGTTAAATGGGATGTAAACATTTGGTGCTATTAAATCTTATTTGCTTTCGATATATTTCAAATGTTCATTAAAATACATTTACGTACAGGAATGATAGATACGTCTTTTTAGCTATTATTATTTTTCCGCTCCAATAATATGCATTGATATTCCAAACATGTCCAACCTTGTAAGTTTCAAAAGAATCATACATTTATGAACGTCCAAAGGGTATCACATTTCGGTTACATCCATCAAATATACATTGAGTACCAATACTCATTTCAATGAACAAGCCCATCCTTTTCTTAGTTTATTAAGGTCAACATGCTATATCGACCTTAAACTATGCACAAACTGAAAAACGAGTGAGTAAATGCAATGCTTTCGAAACATAAACAGCGAATTAAGACGTTGAATATTTCATAAGCAGCACACGTATACACACGCAATATTGGATATAAGATACTCATAAATACAACTAATAATTCATATTGAGTCATATGTGCTAGCTATTTGTAGAATTATGCCACTCTTATAAGGTCAAACTTGGGGGAGGGTAGGGGGAGGGCGATGGAGGGGTCGGGTCGTTATATTTAGCTGTATATTAGTTATTTCAGGTGTCATTTCATAGCAATAAGGATCGAGGTGCATGTGATTCGCGATATTATCTCGAGTGTTTTAATTAGTCTAAAACGTAACAATGAAACCCGTTAAATCTTCATATAAAACCCATAGTAGCCTACAGCTTTAACGTCGGAATATCTACGAGCTAAATCCACCCTACCCCATCACTTCCTCCCTTAAGCTATGCCCATACTACATTCTCTTTCATGTGACGTTAGCAAATTGAATTGCTCCCTGTTTTTATTACGGAGCTGGCCTTATCACGTTTTCATCCTCTTTTTACTCGTCCTGTTCATTTTGGTTCCGTTTTCTCTTTTTATCGCTCACTATAGTTACACTGACAGTTGAGCCTACAGCTCATGGCTGGTCTTTGAATTCACGCTCTTTTCCATACGGCAAGACGCCCCCTGACGTCGAGAGGACGTTCTTATATGGGCTTATATGAGAGTTTATCTGACTTCCAATTCAGTAACAGGTGACTTGTCAGTGTTATTGCAATGTCACGGCAAGGCCTGACATTAGAGGATCGTTTTTCCTTCGCCAGGTCGTAAATTCAACTCTCCCGATTAACTTAAATGAGAACGTCGTTTCGACGTCACTTCCCTTAGTGACGTTGCACGGACGATGCTTGCCAATTGGGTACATATCAGGGTTTGTCTTTGAACCCTCGCTCTTTATTTGCCTCATTCCGTTTCATAAATGTCGAGTTATGGAACCCTTATTATTCAATAAAAATGAGGGACACAATTGAAAAATAAGCACTGTTGGTTGTGGCTGAATTAGCCTCATAAACTGGCATTGTTGGCTTTTGAAGCAGGGGCATGATAGGGTGAACAGGGATCGAACAAAAAAGAGTTTTAATACCGTTTTGTGTTCAAATCGAACATTTTACCATAAATGTTGTTTAACGTAAAACTATTTTTATTATTTATAAACATCCTACTTGCGATTTGAGGTACGATCTTTCATATTATCCTATTTCAGTTTTGCAAATGTAAATGGAAAAATAACATGAACAACTAAATTTGATGAAACAATATAAATGGGGAGGCATGAGGCTAAGGATAAAACGATGATGAAATCAATGCGACAAATTCATACAAAAGCGCGACAAATATAGAAGAAAAAAAACGGTTCTCAGTCCAAAAATCACCGGCACAATTAAAAGAAGTTGAACTATGTGGTTGGGTGATTTGAGGGTGTGCGGGGGTTAGGGGAGGGGGCTTGATGGCTTCTGGTGAGGCTGCCGGGAAAGCGGATGGGTCTGAGGTGGGGTTGCTCGAGTTGGCGACGGTTATCACACCAGGATTTTGGGAAGGAGACAATAGGAATGAAAAAAAGGTTGTCAAGCAAGCGACATACCCTATGTTTAAGACCCTGGACAAATGCCAGGCACCCTTTTCACAGCAGCGTCAACAATGGATTTGTATATATATGTTTAGTGGCTCAGTGCAATATGATTGAGTAGATGTGGATTTTGGTGACACGGTTGTGAGACCCGACGGTTTGGAAGGGTGAAAGAGGGGACGAGTTGTGGGGTAGAGAAGACTACCGCTCGATGAAATAAAAAACATGGGTATTTGAGCACTTGAATTTGGGGGTACACCCTTCAATCAATGTCGATTTTCTTAAAATATCCATATTCTTTTTTGCATGTGAAGTCTATTAAAGGGAATACCTATAGATGATATGGACATATTAACAATTTTTATTGCCCTTATCTTCAAAATAAATGCAACTTAAAGCTCAAATACCAACGGTTTTTATTTCATCGAGCGGCAGTCTTCTCTATAGGTTTCGTTTTGGTGAGAGTGGGGTTGATTGTGGCGGATGGGACATTTAGCGGATGCTATTCCTATTTTGAAACAGTATAAAAGAAATGGTGCTTACTATAATAATTGAAAACTTCATCTCATTTTGCACAATACGAAAAGAATTGCAGGACGAACTTTGGCTGTCCTTTTTGCTTATGCCGTTTTTTTTCTGAAATCGAATACTCGATTTTTAAAATCCAATTTTAAGCGATCGAAGAAATCGTTGAATATTGTTTTTGCGGTTCAATATTTGTTGAGCATAACTTCTAGGTCAAAATGTTCTCCTCAGCATTGACAAAATAAGGATATTGTTTGAGTCTGCTATCTCTAAATCACTGTTGAATCAGCATAACCAGTCCTCTTCATGTCATATTATGCTCTTTTCAAATATTTATTCGCAAATACAGGCTGATTGTAAGAGCAATAAGAGATTTAGTTTTTTTGTAACCGATATGCCAACCAAGGTCCTTTTGACATTTTCTGGATTCAGTTCAACAATGATAACAAACGGAAATTAGGTAATTGTATTATCCAAATTACCATTTTACCAGTCAGCAATTTTACCTATTTGACAATAAAACGTTATTGGTAAAGTGTATTTATTATTCGATATTTCTAATAAATATGTTTCAAAATCACTCATATTGTAATTAACTCAGCCGTCACAGCTAGTTTAGTATATCCTTAAACTTTGCAATCATCAAAAGTTATCTTCATAATATTAAACAGATCTTTTCGACGTCACGTTTTCTGTCTTTTCATTACAGGGGCAGTGCCTATTAGCAAGCAGTAATAATTAGCAATGGACAATAGATACTACTGAAAGATGTGAAAAGGAAAAGGAAAATTAGGGAAAGAAAACCCAATTAGCACTAAGATGGTATGATGAGCCAAATGTTGTATATATTGAGCATATATTTGTGCTGATTGGTAACAGCCGTTTGAGTGACAGTTGGGCATAATAACCTTCCCACTCGGCACAGGTCGTCCATTAGAAATTGCTCTCGGACGTGACGTCGAGATGACCTGCTAATTTATTAAGAGCCCATATGATGTTTTCCGAATGTCTTTTAATGATCCCTCGTAGGATGAACGTCCATCTTACGTCTGACTTAGACGAGTCTTAGTTTTGATGAACTCAGTTTGTAAACGTTCGTAACCCAGCGTCATCATTTGATTTCAAGATATATCAAAATAAAATAAAATGAGTCTGGTAACCCTAAGTGAAATTTGACTTTTTTTGTCAGACAATTACATTGTCATTTGTCTTCTAAAAAGAGTTGAGCTCTTTTTACTCTGTTTGTTCTTTTGATATGTTTGTGGTTTATGGTATTCTCCAGTAATTGTCGACAAAACTTTTATCATAAAGACGCGGCTTTAATTCACAAAATGAAATAGAATCCAGATTCAAGGCAAACGCATTTTAGGTCATTATAGCTCCTTTAACAAGAAGTGTCCGTTTTTCTGATTGAAGGAAAATTCAAGTACGGTAAACATTTATTGTGAAAGACCTAGATAATTTTGGCGGATAGTCGAGTAAATCACTTTTTGGATTACGATTGACGAACATATCATTGTCGCATCGAATAAACTGGATCCTCAATGACTTTGCACCAAATCTTTTACAGATTTGCCAAGGAACAATTACAGCTTTTGATTGTTTAATGACTTATTGGAATATTTTGTGAGAATCGTGAATTGAAGGGTGTGCACTGAGCAAGCCAGATTTAATTTTGTGATATGCAAAAGTCGAAAACGCATTACTTTACATTATTCGCCAATAAAAAACGTTAAACTCAAGCTTGTTATTTTGTTCCCTCCCCATCCCCCATAAAATGAAATAACCCAACGAAAGACCTATTTGAACGGGGAGCGACAAGGCGCGGCGAGCGGCACTTTACTTATATGTTATTTTTATTCTCCTGTCCCTTGTCCTATAAAACTATAAAAAAACATGAAAGTATTTTGCCTCTTGCCGCGCCTCGTTGCTTCCCGTGTGAATTGGCCCGCAGCCCAGATTTTATTTTGGTTGATTATACATTATTGCGAACATAACTCGGTAAAAGCAAATAAGAAATCTCTTATTATATTCAAGCCCAGCGCCCCCCCCCCACCCCCCAAAAAAAAATAAGCATGCTTTAAAAGGACAGCTGCTTTCAGTTGCCTTGACATTGAGTCACGTGCCCTTGATTGACAGGCGGTGATTGAGCAGTGGCCGTTCAATTATTAAGCGACTGATTGATTCCTAGAGCTCTCTCTCTCCCTTTAATTCTATTTATTTATTTAATTCTATTTATCTCTCCACCTATTTATCTATATATGTTCGCAAACGACGTTCCACATCGTGAACTCAATTCAAACCGATAGTCTCTTTCAATACCGTAAACGACAAAACGACAAACTACTTAATTCTATCCCCTTGTTGCATGCAAGTGACACTGTATCCGCCTAAGAAATAAGGATTCGATAAGCAGTGACCAAAATAATTTCTTTGGTCAGCAAGAGGTGACCAAACCATTAACCTCTTTCCCTCAGAATGGCATCAGATAAAATCGAAAAATATTAGTAATGATGTTGTTCTTGGTTTGTTCTGTTTATGGTGAATAGAATTGTAATTTTGGTGTTACAGCCTAATTAAATTCTCAGACGCTGTGTACAGTCACATGCTATTAAAACGTATTGAATAATAAGAAGTTTATAATGACGTTTAAAACATCAATAAAAACGTTCAATACGTACATATCATATAAATATAAAAGTTGTTTCGGCTATAGAAGACGTCTGGCATCAAAAGAGCGTTGATCCTTTTTGAAGACGAAAAATAAGGAACTCTACCGAAATTGTAAATGAAACCAAGAGGCAACAATTTTGGGCATCGAGTCTGTGACCAAATTCATTGCTCTGGTCAGCAAGAGGTGGCCAGTCCATTAACCTCCCTTCACACCAGAACTGTAGTTCACAGCTTATGGATTCCATGCATAAAGGTGCTTAAATAATCTTCTTTTCGTTGGTTATAGAATTGAATTTTGGAGCATCACACAGTTAATTGGACTCTTTCTCACTCATATATCATAGTAGGTTTGAGTCCAATGAACAGTTTAATGTTAAACCATTCTATTAGCAAAAAAGTACGGATCATTAATAATTTCCTTTTAATTAGTACTTTTTGATTAATAATCTTTCAAACTTCATGGTGAAATCTATGTTTTGTTTCAAAGAAATGTGTCCTGCACACTATGCTAAATGTTCATATACTAGACTATAAACCTTAAAGCGAACAAGAGGTGCATTATCGAGTTATCATAATTTTGCACGGAACCCTAATATTGATAACTTCACCCGATTTGTTGCGCTTATAACTGCTCCTTCAAGCAACAAAAACAATGGACTGAGTTTTGGGGCGGTGCCGAATTTCGAGGCGACGGCGGCGCCCCGGTAAATTATTAAGCAGTGATATCAGACGCGGCCCAAACCCAACCAACGAAATAATTTCACACATACAGCAAAGTATTTATGCTTAATGTTCATCTTGCTAACCGAGCAGCGGGAATCCTCCCATGTTTCAGGGCAATAGTTTCCGGTCAGAAAGTTTCTGAAATCGTCACTATGTGGTAAAGATTTCTCTAAAATAAAAAAGAAACAAAAATACAATATAAGTGAAAAGTTTTACTTTTGGGTGTTACCTTGTTTTTTTTTCAACATTTATTTTACCAATGATGCATTCACAATATTGCGAGATGTTTTGATTAGGAACATTTTGACCCGGATTCAATACAATACAACGTTTAGAAATCAGACCTGGGGAACTTTATGTCAAAGTAAAATGTTGGCCAATGCTGCATATACATGTATGCTTAAAACGATGTTATGGCAATTCGACACAGGTTCCTTAGCTTTAATTAGTATTATTACTTCATGAATATTGCCAGATGGGTAGTTTACCCCAAAATCAAGGCTCTCATTGCCCACAACTTGATTGATTCGAGTGCGATTCGTGGTTTCATTAAGTGAGTGACACGGCGAAAAGACATCCATTTTTATACAAGTACAAAATGCAATTTAATGAACCTTTATAGCGAATGGTAACAACATCTTGATTTTCTTAATCACATGTTCCAATTTTCGAGGTTTTTGTAAAAAGAGAGCGTATAATGCGTAGTTTGAAAAAGTAACACAGGCACAAATCTCGGTCAAATCGCTACGGTACCTGTATATGTGACGTACGCCTCACTAAACGTCACGAAGAGAAAAAAAATATTAAGATATAGTATTATCGTTAAATTTATAATTTCCTTGTGTTTTGTCGATCCCTTCCCATCACTCTCTCACCCTTGTATAACCGCGCCCAACACCCCCTCCCAACATCCCCCCGACAGACCCAGCCTCAAACAAAACCACATATTACAGCAACAAAGCCAAAACCTGTCCACAGACTATAGACCCGCAAATCTCGAAGTTCCATGTCCAATTAATAGCGGGCCAAAACAGAGCAAACACAATTTACACTCGATTCAGGGCATATACATAAAATAATATAAACTGGGGCCGCCCATATATGTTTAATATTTATACAATTGTATCATCGCTATCATTTTTTGGACCATTTGCTTTTTTCCATCCCATCCATATAATTTGAACAATCACTCCCCTCACCCTTTACAAACCGCCCCACCCCAACCCACCTCCTTATATATCCAAATCCATCCCACACTCCAGTTACTAAGTCCACAGACTATAGACCCACCTATCTCTACTTTCATGTCCAATGTTTAGCCAGCCAAAAGTAGATCAAACGCAATCCTATGCGATCGGTTTACTCGGGAACATGTTGCCGCATATAAGGCCGTGTTTGCCCTGAAAGAGATTTTCAGGGCATAATAGATACTTTCATTTTATTTAAGCAACGTTCTTGGTAGATTTATAATCATTACACATCATTTCAGCAAGCCATGCTTTCACCCTTATGGTGCCAAGCCCGATCCCGGACCCATCACCCCACTCAAACCACTACGCAAACTATTTACTGACTAGACATATGCCTCTCTATACCTCACCCTTCCCCCAACCTTTATTTCCAATGTTTAGTGAGCCAAAAGTAGGTCAAACGCGAGTCAATGCAATCGGTTTACTCGGGAACATGTTGCCGCATAAAGGGTGTGTTTGTTTTAGAGGGTTTTGGATGCGGATGTGAATGATATTTCGGTTATTATGGTTATCAATGGCTATCACCCTGTTGGTAAAATAACGTCATCAAATCGACGTCACAAAATTACGTTTGACATTAGATTTACGTTATGTTTGTTTTAAAGGGTTTTGGTCGCGGATGTGAAGAATATTTTGGGCACAATGGTATTTAGGGCAGGATCTAGGATAAGTTGCATTGCGGCGTCGTCATTTTAAGACTTGGCATCAAACATGCATTCATGACATTAATTTATTGAAATGTTTTATAGCTATGTTGTTCTCATGTCGCGCTTCGTACCGACCATGCGATAACATATGATTCGCTACGCTATTCGAAACGCTATTCGTCAAACCGTTTATGATACATCCAAATAGCAATATATTGACGTATGACGACGTCTTGTCGGTTGGGGATGGACTAGAAAAATCTATCACGATTGTGCTCAATGCGCAAATTGTTCTGAATGAATTACTTCGATATCCTCCTCGAAATAGCCTTGTTTTAATAGATACAGGTTTGCTTTGGTTGTCTATCCAAGTGTACTTTAGCTAAGTTGCTCTACAAGTGATGAGTATTTTAATAAATGGTTGTTGAGTCTGTATTCATTGTGTGGAGGATCCTTTTTCTTGCGACACAAAACTATATATGATAGTAGAGAGTCTATCCACAATACACCAAGACGCATTTATAGGAGAAGTCGCCATATATAAAATATTTCTGGGCGTAATTCTTCGACGCTACAGGAGGCAGACCGAGTAGTTAACTACCATCGACGTAGGGATGTCGAAAGCGTCCGTAAACCATCATACAGAATAAAATTCCAACGTCCTTGTGGGAAGTGACGACCGGTTCAAGGGGGGGGGGTGGTGGGGAACGAGTGATTATATAGCGTAGACCAGCGTCTGTAGACTGATAGATAGCATCGCTTAAACTAGGAATTAATGACCTGTTACATGTCTGGCTATTGTGTCGAGTTGCAAAACTTTATATATTGTTCTCTATCTCATGAAATTTGTCGATTGTAGTCATTATAGGGCAACGTATTTTGTCTTAGCAGAAAACGGTGAACCAACATTTGCACCATGTAATCCAGGAAACGTTAAACTTTACATCAAATACAATCCACTATACACACGGTCCGAATCCTGGTAAAAAGAAAATCAGCCGAAGGATTTTCGGCCACAATTTTTCGGAAATTGATGACATGGGCCAAACGTTTCGAGCCATTTTCTTGCGGATACCACACTGTCCTATTAGATTTCCTGGAACTGCTGGATCTAGCTAATACCCACTTCTTCTCAACAGGAGCTTGTTTTCCAATCAATCTAAAAAATGTTAGATGGCAATTCCCTAGCGAAGTAATAGACCCCTTGCATCACAAGACAAGATGGAAGAGAAAAAAAGTCATTATGGTTTCAATAATGGAACAGGAATACTTTAGCTATTACAATATATGGTCGCCACATTCTTTACATGTAAAGATAATGTAAACGTGAATTTAGATGACAGTAAATGAAAGCAAGATAAACGAACCCGTGTCATCAAACATACGTATTATGGGACGTAACCACAGGAAAGTGCATTTTGTCATTGAACGAGTCGATAGTTTGTTGTCAAGTAAGCTATGCTTCAGTCATGGTATATAGTTAATTTAAAGTATGGTAAAATTCCTCAATGAGTTCTTGCAGGAGTAGCAAGCCTCTAACAAAATGGTGACTTGATATAAGCTTATTTTACGATAGTAACTATTCATGGCTCGTTGGCATTATTGAAGTCATAAAAGTCACTGGCACACCGCTTAAGCGCTTGCTAGCGATTTCTTCCCAAAACGCAATATAGATCGAGTGGCCCGCTTTTTAGTCATTTAAATTTTTTTCAGGTATATTTAAAACATGGATGTTTGGGCGAATTTCAATCAAAGTGACTCAAAAATTGGTCTTTGCATGCATCCCGGATGTCGGAAGTCTTCCAGATATTGTAACACCTTTAAGTGACAACCGGAAATTAGTGAAGAGCGTCAGGTACTCTCTTCATTTTTAAGACGTCAGGTGACGTCCCGCAGATTCGGTAGGTGAAATAGGGTGTGTGACAATACCTTAGACGCAATATGGCAACACCTATATTAAGAATCTACCAGAAATAATTAGATACAAGATATTTGGTGAAGGGTTCAGTACGTAAAGGTTCTTGCTTAATAGTTGAACTGAGATTAGTCAACGCCTTATGGGACGCAAGATCCGTATTTTATGTTAGAGCGGGTGTGTTAAGAACAAGTTTTTTTTCTCTTAAAAACCTTGATAAGAATTGGCACTATAAAGCCAATTCATATAATGTATAAAGCTGATATTTTAACAAGAGCAAACCAAGTTACTACTTTTTTTGCATGGAACCTAGAATTAAAACCAGTTATACATATCTACCGGAAATCACTAAATGCTAAAAAATAACGTGTTTATGTTTACGCCATTCGACGTCAGATATGACGCTTAATTTACCAAGTGCTAGGCGGAAGCTTGCATGCTTCTTCTGAAAGAACGGGCCCATGAAGTCTAGACCCTTTTGCCCTCTCGGGTTTTGATGCCCGGGTGCGAATTAAAAATAAATAGGTTGATTGCAAAATGACGTGTAACGAGCTGATCATGACCCGATAGGTTATATTGGATTAAGGCACTGGGGTGCATGCTTGGAGCAAATGTGAAGATGTTATTATCATTACAAAGTGGATGATCCTAACTTAGATCAACTGTATAAAACGTTAAATTATGCATTTTTTTCTAAAGAAAACAAGCATAAAATTCTGAGCAAGATTATTGCAAACCATGTATAGGAACGAGTACCATTTCATTTTTGTTGACGCTTCGGAAAACCAATCATAAGACTACCGAAAACCACCAAACTAAAAAGTTACTTTTTTTATAACGATCTGATGTAACAGTTAGAAAATGCAAACGAGTCGATTTGGAATATAAGGACACACTGAACGAGCTGTCATGTATTTGGATCAAGAAAGGACGGGTTGGCCTTCGATTAATTTTCTTCTTTTTTGGTGGGTGAGGGACGGGTAGGAGTTTGGGACTAGAGCTATCCTTGTTCCAGTTAATTATTTAGCCATCGCAACTCCAAAATTCTTACATTGTGAGTTCTTCGACAAACGCAGTAAAATCAATCGGTAACATGGCGCGCGGCGTTCAATAGACGTTGTACATATGATACTTTCCGGATGTTGTTTTCTGTCGTTCTATAAAATGCTGAGTCAAGTTAACAAAGTTCATGGTGATACGTTGAATGGAGTTTGATAACATTTGTTATATGTACAAATAACGACGTATCATAACGTCGCATGATGTCGAGTGGGTAATTCGTGTTTTACGTCTTTGATTTGCCCCTACATTTTTTATCACCCGAAAGGCGATAAACTGAAACTGTCTTGAATGAACTGATATAAACGTTCTTTTCAACGTCACACGATATCTTGCAAAGAATGTACTTTGTTAGATGGGCCTCAACGAATTCCTCTCCATAGTAGCTTTCCGTCCTGAATAGCAACCCCTCTCCAAACCAATCCATTTTCGTAGCATGACAAAACATACGCCATTCTAACGTCGCACAACGTCTTGTAGAACGGGTACTTTTTTAACGTGTCGTAAGAATTCCCGTCGCCATCTTTTTTTGATAGCGAAAAGCTTTCTTATATAAATATTTTTTGACGTCTTTCTGGAGTCGCATGACGTCTCGTTATGTGGGTTACAATTTTGGATGTGCCCCACATATCCCTCTCCCCCATACTTTTTGTATGAACCTCCAGGAATCCGTCTCCCTGGTGGGCTTCCGTCCTGAATGGTGACCCCTTTCCTCATCAATCTTCGTAGCATGACAAAACATGCGTTTAACCGAGT
>LQRL01093481.1:6339-25866 GCA_001703475.1 Hydroides elegans | reverse complement strand
GACGGACGGACGGACAGACGGACAGACGGACAGACGGACGGACGGACTGGGGGATAGCAATAGCCCTCAGCCAAATTGGTTGGCTGGGGGCTAAAAACGTGTAAAAATATAATGTTAATAAAAATATAAATCACATCATACATCATTAAAAAAAATCAAATCATATTCTTCTCTAAAAGCTACAAAATAAGATAAATTTACAGGACGATACATAAGTGTATCATTATATCGGAGCTACAACTTTTCACATATTCAGTATCAATCTCGTAAATATACCATTTTGACATAAGAAGAAAGTGAACGGCTCACGAACTATGACTGCTAAATATTTTAATTAAACACCTTGCTGTTTGATTTGCCTAAATAGCAAAGACATCATAAAAGCCAAGACAAACAATTATATGGTTACCAACCTTTGCTCTTGACAGGTTGGACGTTTAAAAGTGGGAGCGAGGCTCGTTCGGGATGAGCAACTGGTTCTTGTTCGAAGATTTCTGCCGCTACGGGCGCTGAGCAGTCTTGATGCAAGGGAGCTGAACGTCTCCTGAAATAAACGTTTATCACATATATGACTTATATTGTATGCAGAAAACTTAGGAAAGAAGAATGGGGCTCAACAATTCGAAATTTCCTCTAAAGCTCATGAATGGTGCATTAAAAATGTATATTACATAAATTAGAATAATATTTTCCTTCTCTAAGAACACCTGAGTTACCAACATCTCCAAAATTCTTGATATGAGGATTGGGTATCAAATATTAAAAATATCACTGTAGGATAATTTTTTAGATATTTGCCGAAGCAATAAAATTAATAAATCCTACAATAATAAAGCAACAAAAAGGTTTTATTTAAATCGTATCACAAGGAACATGATACATTTATTCAGTCTTCATTCTTTCTTAAAACTCACCCATAATCCGCACTCTTCGGTCGTTGTCTCAAATTCACCGAGTCTCGGCTTTTTCCGGCACTCGCTTGTCGTGCGGTGCTATCCCGTGATTTGCCGGCACTTTGTGGTCGCGACGATGACGCACCCTCGCGGCTCCTGCCCGCACTAGATGGGCGGATCTGAAGGCTCTTGGTAGTGAGACCAGTGCCTTTAGAAAATAAACAAAAAATAATCAACAGTATGTAATTCTTACGATACGGTATTACCCGTAAATCAGAAAAATACAGAGAGGAATGAATAGACGACCTTCATAGTTCTTTCACCTCTAACCCTCAAATTCAATTTAAAGCAACGAATAGTGTAGTCTCTGATCTAAAGAAAGATAATTCTAACATTGTCTTCCCCGGTAATAATTCTAAGGGATGTTTATTACCTGGTGGTTTAAGCAGTTCGCGAGAGTTGTAACTGGTCCAGGCGAGATTGGATTTCTCCCAGTGTCTGGGCGCGGGTTCCTTGTCCCAAGATGCCTTTACTTTGCTCTCAACTGTGGTAACAATAAAAAGAAATAAAAGCATATCCTGATAAATCAATAGCAATGAAACCCTCGGAAAATAATGTTTTGGGAACTTCGAGTCAGTTTGGGTGTCGACTTTGTGTGTTTTGGTAGCAAATATACATGACGCCTTAATATCAAGTAACATTCAAGTCATTTGTGCAAACTATCTTATTTAAATGTTACACAAACTATGCATCGTTAAGCAATTTAAGAATAAACCAAAACACACGCATACCTTGGCGCTTTGCTCCGACACTCTGAGGTCGACCTTGAGAGGTGGAAGGTTGCGGCATGTGACCTTGACCTCCATTGTGGCGTATCGGCCTGAGACGAGGATCTTGTTTGAGTCTCTGCAAAAAGGCCAGGTAACCTTCTGATTCTTCCGGTTTCTGCAAAGTTTAAATGTATTCATAATTATGTTCTGTTCTATATTTATTTCCCTTTTAAAACAATCGATTATCGGTAATAGATTTTTAAAGGAATTTTTATTCATACCTTAATAGATAAATCACGACTAAGAAATAATTATCAAATTCAAACTAAACTTTTAGGAACTAACTCCTTTAAGCAACATTACAATTTGTTTTCCTGTTTTGCTCGAACGTAACTAGCTCACGTTCATAAAACTGGCCTAGTACTCTCATAAATTAAAACACAAATTTATATTCACCTGCAGTAACTCAGATCGATCCGTTTGAGATTCTTCATCTATTCCCTCTCCATCTTGGCTCTGACCCATACCACTTGATTCTCCAATTTGATTGGCTGCATCTGCCCTAGCAACCGGCGGCTCTCCATTTTGATTGGCTGTCTTAACCACGTGTCGCTGTTGATCTGCATTTTGATTGGTTGAAGCGACCACGTGTTTTTGTCGTTCTCCATTTTGATTGGATGACCTCGTTATGGCTTGATGCTGCACGCTTCCCGATTCCTGACTTGTGTCGTCGGTGATTCGTATGTCCTGCACTGATTTGGGCTTGGTTTTCTTTTTCAGTGCTTTGCCTTTTCCAACTAACATGAAATTGATACAAAATATATAACAAGTTGAAGAACCATACGAATTGTAAATCTTATGATGCATTCAAAAATGTTTACTTAAAAATTAAAAATCGTAAATTAAAATTAAAATTACAACCCCGGCTCATTAAAAAAACTCGAGACAAAATTTAGATAATTCATTAATATATTATTCTTCATTGATTTCGTAACATCGCAATGGAAGTGAATTTATCTCATCATTATTATACCACTTAAAGGAAGCTCAATTGATAATCATATTAATAAGAATTTGCTTGAACAAACCTGCTTCATTATTCACACTGCTATCCGTAGACCCGTGAACATCAATGGAGAGCTGAGCCTGAAGGTCCCTGGGGATCGAGGCACGCGGGTTGTAGGACCCTTCACTGTAATCCAAACTAATCGAAGAATCCACGGACATCCAAGACCCATCTCGCTGCAGCAAATTTAAGGGATTGTTGTACTTTTGTTGACTGGTTATGGATGCCTTTGTGATGTTAGTTAGTGTGCTGTCAGTGGAATTTAAATTGAGTGTGAGTTGAGATTGCAGTGTTTCGTCTAGCCCGGCCTTGCCTGCGCTTTTAGCCGCTTGTTCAACTCGTTTATTTTTGGGCTTGTTTACGTTTTGCGTCACGGAAACACGTGGTGATTTCGATGAATGCACCGGAACCGTTTTAACGTTTCGAATATCAAAACCGCATTCGGAACACACTTCGGCACCTATTGGATTGACTTCGGCACATTCCGGACAAACTAGCGCAGATTTGGATGCAACGGACTTCGATTGTTCTTCTTTTGGAGTTTGTTTATTCAATTGGGCTGGTACGTAGTATTTACTTGGTGTCTTTTTACCCGCTCCCTTTGGTGAATCTTTATTCTTAGCTGCATCCCGAGGTGACCCTTTATTTGCCTTTGCATCTATTTTAACGCTGCTCTTACTAGTACTAGCTTGTTGATAACTTGATTGCTGTGCTGCACTTGCCCTTAATGCTTCACTTACAACATCAGATGATTGAGATGCCCTTAAGAATTCAAAATCGATTCCAAGACTGCTCAATTTGGCTTCGATGGCCTGGGGTTGACTGGTGTCGATTTCGGCTAAAGCGCGTTGCACTGTGTTGTAAAGGTCTTCGTCACTTGTTTTTGTTTCTATAGATATCAAACAGAATGAATTATGCAAGTTATAAATGTACATACCTTTTGAATAAAATATGATAGTATTCAGGAAGATAAAGAAATGGCTTTGGTGAAGCTTCTTATGCAGTATTATAAAATACACACCGATTAAGTTCAATGAATTTATTTATTAAATCATATAAAACCAAAGTGTCATGTATTTTGCATAATGTCTTATATAATGACCGGGCACCCCTCTCAAGTAATGTTTAAATCCTAATGTGGTTTTATAAGATTTTATTGTGTAGAATAAGCATTTTCCCTGCCATATGATGACTTCCATAAACTTATTGTATGTCGGTGTGACAACTGAAAATAAGCTCTTACCTGATTCCTTGACAGTATTCGCAGCAATAGTATGACTAATTTTCGGTTCATTATTGCTTGTGGAGGGTTGAACTAGTTTATCATGTTTTTCATTATCGATGCGTCCTTTTGTCTTTCTCAAATGAAACTCGCGCACAGCTGATTCCGAGCGAATCTTTTCTCCTGAGAATCGAATCAATCATAATTTCGTGTTATTGATACCTTCTTAAGTAAATGGGTTTACAATGTATATATGGAAGAATAGATCTGATTTCCGACAAAAGGTAGTGCTCTCAAGCTTACATGTTGTTTTACAATGAATATTATCAACTAATATCAAAAAATGATAACTTGAAATTGGTGAAAACTTATTCATATTTTCCAAAATATATTTTTTTATTTAAGAGCTGATAATTTTTTTTTTTGTAAATGATAGCTTTCATAAACATAGGCATCAGAGATGCACAGCCCCCAGCCTAGGCAAAACATTCTTTGACACGAATATTTGTCAATAAAATAATGCAGGTCAAAAGAAATATCTTTCTCACAACGACTTTCTTACAACGTCTTTCTCACAAGGTCTTTTTCACACCGTTGCCCTTACATATTCGTCCACTCAACGTAGTACTCACAACATCACAATATGCGCGTTATCTTTCTTTGCTGCACAAATGTCCAAATACATCTCAAATTCGTCTATGTTCCGTACCATGTTATTTCGACATTTTGTGATCGATTAAAATGAAATCTCGACGATGCATATCTGCAATATATATTCATTCACTGTATGAAGTTCGAGAACCCTAGGACAGAGACTTCATACCAAAATGCCGCGGACAAAGTGCATAAATATCCCCAAATTCGTCTAAGTTCAAACCCCGTTAATTTCGACAATAATTGATCGATCAAAATGAAACCTCAACTTTGCATATCTACAATATATAATATTTGCCTGTGTGAAGTTTCAGAACCCTAGGACATAGGCTTCATACCGAAATGCCGCGGACAAAGTGTTGTATAAATATCCCAAAATATCTCAAATTCGTCTAAGTTCAAACCCCCGTAATTTCGACAATTATTAGTCGATCAAACTGAAACCTCGACGTTGCACATCTACAATATATAATATTTGCCTGTGTGAAGTTTCAGAAACCTAGGACATAGGCTTCATACCAAGATGCCGCGGACAAAGTGTTGTATAAATATCCCAAAATATATCAAATTCGTCTAAGTTCAAACCCCTGTAATTTCGACAATTTTTAGTCGATCAAACTGAAACCTCGACGTTGCACATCTGCAATATCTATTTTTTCACTGTGTGAAGTTTCAGAACCCTAGGACAAAGGCTTCATACCAAAATGCCGCGGACAAACTACTGCACCTCAAATGTTAACAGACGGACGGACGGACAGACGGACGGACGGAATGGGGGATAGCAATAGCCCTCAGCCAAATTGGTTGGCTGGGGGCTAAAAAGTGTCGACATATTTATAACTATCCCATTTTGTTCAAGATGATTCAATCCCTCTAGGAACA
Organism: Hydroides elegans; assembly: GCA_001703475.1. Lineage (NCBI taxonomy): Eukaryota > Metazoa > Annelida > Polychaeta > Sabellida > Serpulidae > Hydroides > Hydroides elegans. The sequence goes on along the minus strand of LQRL01093481.1, from coordinate 20,379 downwards.
CTTTAACTTAACCCACCTTCAACTGAAAAGCGAATCACCGCCTCATCATTCCTGGGCGTCACATCTATATCCGGTTCCGGAACGGGTTCAAAGCTGACACACGATGACGTCACACTGTCGACCACGTGTTCGAGCGACTGGAAATATCGCTCAACCGAGAGCGGCATGGATTTCGCGGAACTGCCCACTGAATCGGTGTCTCCCTTGTCACCTTGATTATGCGAGCTAGAGTGAAGCATTACAAATGTGTTAATATATACCCCAGAAACTCGTTAACTAGAGGTACTCGAAACTGTAAGATTTACTTAGAGTTATCCATGTGTTCTAGTAAGCGGTGGTTTGATAAGACGAATATATGAAGGAGGAGATTTAGAAGTAACATTGAGTAGGCCTGTAATTCAATGTGACTGGGTTCTTCTGTATTTAGCTATCATGCAATTGTTTACTGAACTGTTCTTTGACACTTGACCTGAAGATTTACTGTTAAAATAAGACAATACTAACGCATGCTCAAACGTTTTATCATCTGTTTTGACTAGATGATCTGAAAGTTTAAACATTAATAAACATATTCCGCCAAAGAGTTGTCTTTTCATTCGTCTTTAAATGTTAATTCACGCTCAGAGTAATTGTTTAAGCTTTGGCAAAGGTGAAGCTGTTTAATTGCGCGGAGGGTGAATGTTTGTATATTCATGGTGCCGCGTTCTCACTGGTTAAACTACTTCAGCGGTTTTTATTATATAGCTCTACAGTCACATCTCTCTCATTTGCATCTTCGATTGATCCATGTCTACACGCATAATTGTGTTGCAGTGTATTTTAAATATTCGAATTACAACAAATTTCTATATAATCTTTTAATATCAATGTTGATGGTATCATTGTATATTTCAAATATCCCTCCCTCCCTTCCCTTGCCGTTTCATTGTTAAAATAATTCTATTTGCCTATAAGCACGGTCAAACGTATGAACTGAAAGTTTAAACATTAATAAGAATATTCCGCGAAAGAGTCTTTTCATTCCTCTTTAAATGTTTATTCACGCTCAGAGTAATTACTAACGCATGCTCAAACGTTTTATCACCTGTTTTGACTAGATCTTGTCTTTTTGTCCCGTTCTTTGCTTTTACTTGCATCGCCTTGACCTTGTTCAAGTATATCACTCTCTGAAAAATGATTCAAAGTGTGCTAACAGTTAAAGTTACATCTACAATATATATGAAACAAAGTGTCGGAAGATGCCACATCTATACCAGATGTACGAAATATATTCAATATATAATCCACTCGATGATTTACGTTTTTTAAAAATAAATATAGTTATTTACAGATATTTGTTAAACTTTTTTTTTCAGTACAATGATTTGTTAAGCTAAAATTATTTCTTACCCTTAGAAACAGACGATTTCGTTGACTTTCTAACACTGTCCCCTTTATTCTTTCTGGTCCCTCCAAAATCAGTGCTCGATGCTCTCAGATCTTTTGACCGTCTGCCTGCCTCCATAGATTTACTAGATTTCTTCGAACCAACAGGAGCTTTTTTATGCGTAGTCGTTTCAAAATTGGTCGATTTTGCTGCAGGTATTTGTTTCCGAAATCCCATCGGTGTCACGTGTGATTTCTTGACCGGACCATCGAGATGGTCGTAGGGTGAGTGTATTCGGGAGCCTTGGGACTGAACTTCCGGTGGAATTTCCTCTGATTTTCGGACAATGTCGACCTTTTTATCTGACTTATCACTTGAATCAGCTCGTGGTGTTTTATCTGAGTCCGATTCTTCATCGACCTCAACCGATTTGCGACGGTGCTGCCGCCGTTCGGAATCGATCGCATTCGCGTGCGCCTGCGCATAAATCTGATCAACCGAGAAACAATACGTAACATTGGACACATCTGCCGAATCCAGTTTAACCGCATCTGTCTTAAGCGACCCATTTGCTTCATCGCCATGAGTATGCGCATTTCTGGCTGCATAAGCCATGCCGCTCAAGTCATATGATTGTTTCATGCTGGCGTAAAGGGGTTCATAGCGCGATGAATCGCTTGGACGATGGGTTTCCAAACCTAGATCGATACTTTGTTCGACACCAGCTGATTGCATACTGGTATAGCTCTGGGTGAGTGGATCTAGCTGTAGTTTATCTATGCTCTGTTGCTGTCGCCCATTTACCTGATGTGACTCTCGAATAGGATCAATTGATTGATTGCTTTTGAGAGGATTATTACCGCTCGCAGCTATCGATTCCGTTTTATAACTCTGATACGACGGCGGTGGCTGGGATCGTTGCATATCTCGTGATTTAGAACCAGATTCGACATCTTGACTACTTTTTACATATCTATATACTTTATCGTCATCAAATTGATGTGATTGTGACGTCACAAGTGGCGGCAAATCTTTCATGTATCCATGGCGACCGAGTTGTCCATGGACTGGTTCACCTTTAGTGAGAACAGAAATGTCATTCGTTAATTTTGTTGGCATTGTTGCTTTTCCACGTGGTGTTTTCTCGCCTTCCACTGTACTACTATCGATGCTACTCCAGATATTTACATGGTCCATAGCAGCTTGATGTCTATCGTGATCAACATTATCTGCTAGTCCACCATTGTTTTCTTCATCATATTCGTCACTTTCTTCGAAATTCTGTAGCAGTCGTCGTAGTTTGTCTTCACCAAGGACCATAGAGAGGTTTTCAAAGTTGAGGTCGGCTTTACCGACTGATTTCACTGAGGAATCCTCTTGAATTTGTGAGGTATGAAGGGATATTTCTCTGCTTGCTGTGAAATCGGTGCTTATCGCTGGTTTGGAGTAAAGACGTGAATCTAGAGTATAGTGGCTAGCATCTTCTTCATCTATCCTTTTTGCACTGCTAATATCTGGCTTTATTGTATCATAAGAGTGATAAGGATGGTTTTCATTCCTATTGTCTGATCCTTCAATACCATTGTCTAATTCTCTTTCATGCGAAGAGTAATAGTTTTGTGCATGTCCATTTCCTGAATATAATGTTTCAGCCAGTGGTCTTTCTGGCATTTGCCTTTCAATGGAATGTTGGGATGATGATAATGTCTTCTCGGGATACGTAGCGACATGTGCTGGAATAGGTTGGCTTTGTGCAATGTCGGCTGTCGATTCGCGTAGTTTCACAGATAAACTTGTTTCTTGACTAGCAGCGACGAAATCTAATAAACATATATGTACATGCAATTCAATTTTTATTCTACAGAGTATGTTATATATTCATAGTGACGGCACTTGAAAGTGCAACTATATGAATGTTTTGAAGTTAAGCTATGATTTACCAAGTCATGTCCTGTCATAACCTGAAATATGTTTAAAACTATATTTGCAAAAATATATCAATGTGTATCAATCGTTATATACGTAGTCAAAATTTCAAATTTTACAAAGGAATATACAATGGGAAAAAAAGAAATATTTAGCATTAACACATGAATTCGTAAATCAAATTCAAAAGAGAAAACAATAAAATATACCTCTACTCAATGGCGTCATGCGTGCATTTGGACCAAATAATGATGACTCAGCACTTTCAGCCATGAAATGATGCCCGTCTGTTGCACCAAGATCACTTAATACTGAAGCCTCCGAAAAACGAAGCGAGTACTTAACCGGTCCATTTGGTTCTTCAAATCGCCTCGTGAACTGAAAATCACTTTCGTTTGCTTGCGTCGGGTGTGTATTTGTGGTCAATTTCGGACTTGATCTAGGACTGTCAGAAAATGCAGGTTTCGGTCCACCATTTGGTTGTGATTTGAGTTTTTGCTTTGCTTTACTTTGAAGGGATGATAAAGGTTCATCGGCAAACTGTTGTGAAAGAAGAATATCCGTATCTGTAATTTCTGTGACGTCACTAATATCGTCTCCAAAGTCTTCTGCATCCAAAGTGTGGGTAATATCATATGATTTTATGTTTGAAGTAGAGGGAAACATAGGAACGCCAAGGTTAGAAATGTCACTATTTGTGCCACCATTTTCTTTTGCCATTTTGTCATGAGTGGCACTTGAACCGTTCATTTTGCTAGAAGACTTTACAGATTCTATCGACTTGGATACGGTATCTTTATCAGCTCCCTCAAATTTATCAACATAGTGTGATAGTGTAGCAGCCGCTTCTTTGCTATTGGTCCAGTTCGTGGATTGCGTACGACTCGATGATTCCTTGTTTTTTGGACGGAACAGCGGTCTTGAATCGGGCTTGTCAACTTTTCGTCGTCCCGGACTTGAAACATGGTGTTTCGATGTTGATTGTGAGCTTCTTGGAGAATTACCACTTTTCTCACTTAGACTGCTACTTCTGAAACAAAGTTGTATCAATTCGTGATCAAAATGCTATGTGAAAAATATACAAATTCAGAATGCTCATTTAAAGCGTACAGGTTGAAAATGATAACTGATAAATAAATATGAAATGAATAATACAACATAAAAAAAAAACATTTCAAACTATGAAAAGCAGCAGCGGATTTGGCAAAGATATGAATATTTATTTTCGAATAAATAAAAAATTTAGTTAGTGATAAACAAAGTACAAAAATAACGTTTTTTTTTCTTCAATATTAAAGCTAAATAAACGCAAACTTAACTTAAGTGTTTCATTTACAGAGATCACCAAATCACCTAAATATATGTCGGCCCGTCGGGCCGACAGCTACTGATATTTTATCGGCCCGACCGAAAAGTTGTCGGCCCGAAATATTATGCCTAAATTCACGATATTATCTTAACATAGCAAGTGTTCGCGCAAAAGCCAAAATTTTCACTGGCCGTCTGGGCCAGTAACTCTTAAAATCTTTTTGGCAGCCCGAAATCTTACTCACCCGCCTCCGAATATGGAACTTGGATTACATAAATTTTCACGTTTAAGGTTACGAAACTTTCCTTGAAAAGTCACGAGTGAAAACGATAAATATTGAAAAGTAAGGCGCGAGCAACATTTATTAAGGATTCCAATTTCAAGTTTTATTATTATGCTTGAAACCACATCTTTTGACCTGTGATTGCCATCTAAAACAGCTTCTGTACAGCCAAGACGACGATTCCGAATGCAGGTAACGATTGATTGGGATGCCATCCTTATATCATAGCATATCCGAAAAGCTTCAATCTCATATGATCAAATTATAAAGATAATTAAATGAACAGGTTGAATAGACCATCGTGATAAACGAACCGTCACCTATATTTCTTACGATAATCTCCACGTAAATTTGTATATGAAAAAAAACTGGATTACCGAAGACGCGAGCGCCAGGGGCGCAAGCGAAAATTTTTCTGATAACAATTGAGGAATCGATAAAAAATAAGTAATAATAGGAATTATTTCCAAATTCCATACTGGCCGACGGGCCAGTAACCTCAAAAAGTTACTAGTCCGAACGAAATAACACTGACCTCGAGCCTGAACTTAACCAATAAAAATTATCATACATTGTTCGCATGTTTAATTGGTTGGCATGTGTACACTGTACACAGGAATGATGGGGGAGGAGAGAGAGAGAGAGAGAGAAAGAGGGCGAGGCGAAAGGATGTAGACAAATATGTAATCCTTTTCAAGGCCTTTGAATGTCTTGGCAAGGGCAATCTTTGCATTGATAAGTCAATTCTAGATCCCGAAAATGTATAAATAAATAGTCAGACAACGTTGAAGTTTGGTCAAATTTCTATCGGCCCATCGGGCCGACAGGGTCCAAAGTTTTGTCGGCCCGAGCGAATATCTGTCGGCCCCGGGCCGACGGGCCGACGGTTTTGGTGATCTCTGCATTTAAATATTAACAATTTAACACTATTTGATCAATACAGGTCAACGAAATACATACATTGGTTTGGAATCGAAGTAGGCAAGTCTTTTCTGGCGAACATCTTTTATGTGTCGAGTTCTAGGCGTATCAGTGTCTTTTGCAGACTCCATTTTCATATTATTGAAGTTCACTGAAACATACAATGAAATTAACTTTTTACCTCATACTTTATTTAAATATAATTTAATTTGCTGGACATTTACTTACTAGCACATGGCCAATTTCAACAAGGAGGCATTTGTGAAATACGTGAAATTTGTGAAATACGAATAGGGCCCAACCGCCCCCAATTCGAAGGGGACTTGTATTTTTCGTATATGCTCATGTTTGGAAAAGATAAACACAGCTTTTGGGCATTTTGGCCAAATTCGGTCAATTTCCGATGGTGAATTCGGCCAAAAGGTCAAAAGGCACATCTTCATGCCACAACCTTTCATTTGAGCCTATAACCAAGTCCCTTACCTTATGTTCAAAAGTTCTAGCCCATACAGGTTTTTATTTGAGCCTATAACCATGATTTTCCTTTCAAAAGTGCTAGCCCGTACAAGAAAGCGATGACAGACAGACGGACAGAAGGACACCCCGATTCTATAGGCCCCGAACTTTGGGGTTTGGGCCTAATAATACATGATAAATGATGATCTCTATGCTCATCTCTGGTATATCATATTTATGAAAAAGTCTTCTTTGTAAAACTGAGCAGTTTTTAAAATTGAAGGATATTACCAGTGTTTGCGAGTGCGCCAAATGTGAACCACTTAAAAAAAATCGTATAGATAGATTCTGGAAAAAATCAGGACATTGTGTATGATTACAAAGCAAAACTGCAGTACATTAGCCGAACAAGTACGAATAGCAAGTTTATTCTGATATGGCCACAGATGACTTATAAGACCTGGAACCAGTATCTACATAAGGTAACATAAGGTAATCTTAAATTCAATCCCAGCGCAATTGACAGCGAAGCATTATGCCATAGTGCTGTGTAGAGGATTGTGTATTAGGTGATAATGCGTTGAATAATTAAAATTATATTCAATATGTCAAATTTAATCACATTGTCGAGAATAATCCAATGACTCTACCATATTACAAACGGTGTAATCGAAAGGGAATGCCAGATACATATGTTTATCTCTCGATACATTATCCAATTTAATGGTGACCATAAACCAGACACAGTCTCGTAGACGCATGTTAAGTCACTCAATTACGCCCATAATGCTGGTAAGAAAAATGAGACACAGGCAGAAAAATGCAATAACTCTCCATTTATCGCCCAACCACCAACAGAATTTATACCAATTAAATAATCAATACGAACAAAAACTTATTGATAATATATATTTATATGGTTAATTACATGTTTATTCAACTCATTTACTTATTTGATGTTACAATCACAAAATATCTTAAAATATCGATTTTATCCGCCATTTGTTTACATATTTCACTAAGCGACATTTTTGTGTTTGTTCGCGAATTTATTCTTATAACAACCCCTTTATGTATGTTTCAAATCTAGTGTGTCAAGTACTTTCTATATCATAATCAGGGGCACACAACGAACTTACAATTTATGTAAGTTTTAGACGCGAAGAAATATTCTAAAAAGTATATATGATTTAAAAATAGTGTGATATGGCTTCATATAAGGACCAAATATATGTTTAGCTAGGTACATTTAGATCATAAAATGCTATATGTTCACTGAATTATCTGTTCATACAAGATAAACTAGCCTTACAACTGGCCCAACGTGCTCTGCGGTCTGTCTATGTGCAAATTATAAAGAAATTATAAAGAAATCATACGGGACGCGCACGTTGCATGCACGTCACACGTACGTCGCATACACTTGTTTCGGTCCGTTGACTGCACGTAGGCAGCCCGCATGAGAAAACGTGTATGCAAGTAGTTTTGCAGTGTCCGCACAGAATCGCAGACAGTCCACAGGAAGCACACACGGAGCGCGAGCGGGACAAGTGCGTGTCCTGTACTTCAAATACTAGAAAGCTACGTGCTCTCTGTGTCTCCTGTGATAAACAAAGATTATAAATACTGCGGGGGACGTACGGGCAAATGTTCATACGACCGGTTGTGAGACTAGCTTTCCTAGCTATAACAACCAATACACATACCATTTTCTTATTGAAATGCCTGCGTACTCGATGTTCCGAAGAGTTTCTTCCGGTTTCATTTTCATTAAATGTAATTTCCTGGTTTCAAAATGTATTATATTTTATACATCCAGAATTGATTGTGTTTTCGTGTATTATAACTGAAATTTAATATATTAAAGTTTTCAGAAATAATTGGTGTTAAATGTGTTTAACTCCAAACAACGCTGTAATACGCAAAGTCCAAAATGCATATGTTAGCGCGAAACTTTAATTTCGCTAGCGAAAGATTTTTTTTTGATGATGATGTAAATATTCTGTGTCGTAATGCTATTTATTAAGCTTTCATTTCAGATTATCTCATACATATGGATAGTAATATATTCATAGGTCATCTAACCGATATATCAAAAGCTTTTGATAGAGTTCTACTAAATGATGAAATTAAAATAAGCTGATTAATACCAAAGTTCAGTTCATGACTCAACTCACGGATAATCCTCTCTAATAGTGTGCTTTATGTCACAAATACACATAATTGGATCAAGAAATACATGAAACATAATAATTTAAGGCCAAACCCCAAGTTATGGCTGTAAAAGTATCTGGAATTAAATATATCGTCTGAATCAATGTTTTGCTGCCACATATGCACATGCGAAAATATAAATAACGACTCTAGGCTGATTACTCCAGATATAAACTCATTTCAGTTTAATTCAGCAGCATAACTTACAAACTGACTAGTTTTAACTGAAGCCCATCATGTAATATATGTATACAAGATTTGTTCATTTTTTAACCAGCTGGCGTGAACATAAGACCATATATTTACCTGAACAGATGGTGGGTGCTCCTGGAAATGTTACTTTTTGACGGGGAATAGACAATAATTGAATTAAAAGTTATAATTTCAAATGTTCTTTAAATTAAATGTGGCCCTCTTTAGGCGTAGCTGACCTTTTGACCTTAAACGACCTGTAAATGTGAGCACCTTGTCTCTGCAAATGTTACAGTGATCCGGGAAGTGGATAATAGAGCTTTGGGATTATAGTGAATGCATGATTTTTTCATTTAAAACTATCATTTTCCGATCAAATTCATTAAATTATATATTTCCATAATATCTTAATTATGATATACGTATTTAAATATCAAAATTTCAAGATTTCACAATCGTTTTTCCCTCTCTATTTACAGTGCAGTTTTGTCTTAACTATAACAAAATGTCAAATAACCTTTCACCCGTATTTCTGTAAGCCAAATATCAATAATGCACCATACCCGGAGCAACCTCTCGAGCGTTCTTGTTTGCAATATGGATAGAATATAAAGGTAAAAATGCTCAGATTATTCTTCAGTAACCTTTTCGCCGTTTATGGTTCCCTTTCCCCTCAAAATTCCAACCATAAGATATAGCTTTTGTTCAGGATCATTTTTATACAAGTGTTGTCGCGTTTACGCGAATATTATTTGTCTTTTTTCTATGTTTTAAACTGTTGAGTTCGATATTTTAACAAGTCAAGTTCCATGCATACATGCGCTTGCTTGTCCTCCATCTTGTTTAATATTATAGGGAAGTTACTCGCAACCGCTTATTTGTATTTTTTATTTAGAATTTCTTAGGAAAACCGTTTGAAATTCGTATTTTTATAGAGTATTTTTTTTTATTGTCGTTATTTGCAGATTTTTCGTATATTTTATATGTATTATCAATGCAATTTTGAAGAAACAAGCAGCATCGCTCTTTGTAACGAAATGTACATGTGGGTGAATGCTTTGTATTTTATGTATTAACTGTACCATTGATCGCCGTATTAGGATTATTAATAAAATATTCAAATTAGACCTAATTTGTATTGTCTTGCGTTACAACGTTCGATTATTTATTATTCAATAGAACCTAAATTTCATTAATATCTTTCAAAAAGTAAAACCCTTATTTGATTCCTTGGCCGCTCGACCAAGCCACACTACCAAATATATGAACAAGGCAACCCTTTTCTATTGCATGAATCGTAAAGTCATCACAATATTACAACCGTGGTTGTTTTGTATCATATAAAAAAACTAAAGCACTAACACTGAGTATTGGTAGAAATTGCGTATTCCTGATCCTCCTCAATGCGAATTCTACTGTTCTCGTCATCTTGTATTTCACTATGCTTTGCATCTTAATTTTTAGCCCTCTAAAGCCTATTGCTATCGTCGTGTCCGTCCGTCCGTCTGTCTGTCCGTCTGTCCGTAAACAAGTACCTTGTGAACTCACTCAAGGCTACCATCCTTCACGAATCGCATATTCACCATTTGGCATACAGTTAGTATGGGTGCTAATAAAGATGGCTAATAAACTAGCCCTGTTCGTATATATGTTGTTTATTGGTCTCCATCGTCATCATTTCCTCGATTTCTTGAGGAAATGACCGAATTACTTGTACACTGTTTATCAAAACAATCCCCATTTGTTATCTTAAGAGATTTTAACATCCACGTTGATGACCAAACCAAGTTACATAGTAAACAATTCATTCAGCTTTTGGACGCGCTAAACCTACGCTAACATGTCAAACACCCCACTCATACAGCAGGTCATGTTCTCGATCTGATCATCACACCTGAAAAATCCCCTCTCAATATCGGCTCTGTACATTCAAGCGATCTCATATCCGACCATTTTGCTGTATGTGGTGAATTCTCAATAACGCATCCTAGTATCAAAGATTAAACAGTGAATTGCCGTGATTTCAGAAAGTTCAATATTGAAGCATTCCGTCAGTATATAGCCAAAAGCTCAGTAGTAACATCACCTGCATCCTCCCTTGAGGATATTACAAACCAATACAACTGTGATATCTCAAACATCCTTGACAAACACTCACCAACCAAATCTCGCAAACTGCGCCATAGGACCAACAATGGTTGGTATAATGAAACCAACCATGGTCAAAAACAACGAAAACGCGCACTTCAACGGAAATACCAACAATCCCGTAACCCAAAGGATCTGTCTGAACTCATACGCGAACGCAACCAGAAATTTACAATAAGTACACGGAACCCCTCGACAAGCTTGTGCTTTTACTCTTGATATTACGTCACTTCTACGCAGACGATTCCCAACTGTGGAAATCAGCAAGTCCATCATCTAAATCAGATACGAAATCAGCACTTGGCACCCTAAAAGATGCAATACACGCAATATCAAAATGGATGCGCGCAAATAAACTAAAACAAACGAAAACAAAACAGAGTTTCTGGTCCTCGGTAGCAAGAAAGTCTCGAAAAAGTCCAACAAACCACAATAAATGCTGCTGGTGAGTCCATCGCAAAATTAGAAACCGCGCGTAACCTCAGGGTCATCCTAGACCATCAACTCTCCCTTCACGATCACATCCGCAACGTCGTCAAAGTATGTCGCTTCCAAATTTGTAGCATTTGAAAAATGCGCAAATACCTCACGGAATACACCACAAAATCCATAGTGCACTCCGAGGTTATCTCCCGACTGGATTATTGTAATGCACTTTACATCAACCTGCCGGATAAGCACCTCATGCCACTTCAAAAGGTGATGAATGAGGCGGCTCGTCTCATCACCTTAACGCCACGACGTCAGCATATCACCAAAGTCCTTATCGCTCTCCATTGGCTCCCGATCCAAAAGAGGATAGAATTCAAAATCCTCGTCACTATGTTCAAGGCCTTACACGGTCTCTCGCCTACGTACCTCAGTGACTTACTCGAAAAACACAACCCAACACGGCAACTACGATCAGCATCGCTCAATCTGCTGGTCGAACCCGCATACAACCTACAGACCGTTGGTCATCGTGCGTTTAAGGTCGCATCCCCGCGACTTTGGAACAAACTTCCAACAAATATCCGAAGATTAGACAGTCTATTAGCGTTCAAATACTCTTTGAAGACTCATCTCTTTAGAGATGTCTATGCAAATGAATCATGAAGTGTATAATGTAAATAATGTAAATAATTCCAGTCTTTACATGTAATCGTTTTAGTTGTCTTTAAAGCATATCTATTTTAGTATAATACATGTTTTTTTCAACTTTAGTATCTTAAATTGTATCTTGAATTGTATCTTTAGTTGTAACATAATGTAAAGCGCCCTTATGGTATACTTAAAGGGCACTATATAAAAGCACTGCAATAAATAAATATAAAATAAAATGGGGATTGTAAATTAGCCATATCCGACCAGGGAAAATGGCCCAACTGGACTTAGAAAAATCCCCTATAATCCCCTTCATAAATATCAATTAAGGGAGCTTGTGAAAATACTCAAGGCTGCAATTCTTCACCAATCGCAGTTATATTTTGCATACAGTTAGTATGGATGCTAATAAAGATTCGGATTGTGAATGAGCCATATCCAACCAGGGAAAATGGCCTGACTGGACTCAGAAAAATCCCCTATAAGCCCCTTCATAAGCGTTTATTGTCCTCACTAGAGAATCACTATCGTGGCTGAGGGCTTTGCATCTCTGATGCCTATGTTTATATTTCGATTTTACCCATGACCCGGCTATCAAATAGAAACACTGGAAAATGTGCATGGGTTTGAATATGTCATCTCACCTGTTGTATTTCAAAACAATCATCTGTATTGTAGACGACGTCAACACAAAGTATAACAATATATTTCCGACACAAATGTTTTTTTACAGCAACGTACTTTGTAAGTGGATGCTCACAATTATATTTTTCATCAAGAAACTTTGCAATGGTCTATTGTCAAGGCACTAAAATTGTAAATAATATGATCATTTCATAAATTTGTGGCGCATTATAGGATTCTATCCATGGTTTCTAGGCAACTTGCCCAAGCGTTGCGACGAAGTCTGACGAGTGTACTCTGCATTTAAGTTGGAGATTTAAAAAAAAATAACATACACTCTACGCTCATAATACACCATTTAACAACATTTAGCTATAGGATTTGTAATATAATTAAAATATGTAATGTTGTAAGTTAGATTAATCAAAATTCACGTCTGACGTCATGGCGACATTGATTTCCCCGCGACCCCACTATTGCGTCGGTGCGTTAACGATTATAAATATTTCCATATTTCAAAATATAACGTGTATACGACATTGTCTGACTTGTTGTTGAAGGGGTTATAGCTGTTTGTATTTTTGAACCAAATAAACTTCCTCATAAAGGGGTTGCATACATTTTTAATCTTTCATGTAATCTCGGTGATCTAGGGTATACTATTGATAAATATAATATGAATAGACAAATAAAATAGGTTGCGGGGAAAATAGTTTCTTATATTTGAAGAGCGAACTTTTGCAGCAGTCGTAAAATATTGAATAATTGATGAAAATGGAATTGTCTAGTAAGCATTATGCTATCACCTTAGTTATATTCATAACGGATATTGTTGGTGTAAATTCTCAAGGTGAGCACATACTTTTAATTTAGATTTATATGTGGATGAAAGACCGTAAAACGGAACTACATTGAATTCTACCTTTATTGCAAAACGAGATAATGCTATGGACATGTAACGTCGAAATGTATCAATTTAGATGCACGTTTTTGTCTTTGAAATATTTTCTTAAAGCCGATGACGAAAGAAGCATACGTAGTGCTTTCAAATAAAGCCCTGCAACTACGTTACGAGTAGATGATAAAGGTATGTACTGGACCACCTCTCGTGACCAAATGACGTCATTTCGTTTAAGGAAACCTGCTTATTAACATTTTATAATATTCAACGTTGCACTGCACTGTGTTACCGATGAAAACAAGTTCTTATTCCCTTGTCATATCTCTGCTCATGAGTTGCTCCTAACCTTGTTCCAAGCAGTACTTAGCATTGCTCATGAGTTACTGACTTACACCTAGGATTACTCCTAGCGATGGTAAGTATTGCTCATGAGTTACTCATTTAAGTTCTTATTTTGCTTTTGAATTACTCATCAAAATTATGGATGTAAAATTGGGCATTTATAGACGCTGTTATATACAAATTGTAGCGTTGTCTTGTATTCGAGAAAGTCTGGTTATAGTTACTGGCTCTATGTATATATTGTAAGGATATGCTGTATTGGTGTAATACTTATA